>JAMYXJ010000046.1:0-23674 GCA_024500145.1 Gentiana dahurica var. dahurica | reverse complement strand
AAAGAGAGTATTTTTGCACTGCAATTTTTTTTAAGTTGCAGTGCTCTCCTCAAAAAAACAAAAAATTGGGTGATTCTGCCCAAGCTGCTTTGAGCTATTTAAGTGGTAAAAGGAAAGTATTTCAGAGTTTGCTGAAAAAATAAAGGAACATTTGCAGAATACATATTTGTTTCTATATACCTCTACAGTGTTGGTAGTCACATGTTTGATTTCACAGACATCTGCATCAATGGGTGGTCGTAGCAGTATTTCAAGATTATCATAAGCCTTATTCTGAAGCAATCCAGCAATTTCAGTAGTGTATTCTTTATACCTGTTTTCAGAGTCATAATGGAGATGTATCTAGCCAATCTTTTTAAAGGAAAACAAGAAGCAAGTCCGATATGGATAGCAATTGTTAGATAGGAACAAGTAGACCATTTCAGGACAACACCGTGAATATTGAAAACAACAAAAAAAAACAGCGGACATATAAACATGTGAATGACTATATAGATCCAAATAAAGCAGTGAAGTAAACATGTACATAGTAAGCAGTGTAAACATTAACGATAAATTCAGAGTACCTTAATAACGGAAGAAATCATCGGGATCGTTTCCTACATCCATTGTTACTCGACTACGTCTCCGTTTTGCCATGATGTTGTTGCCGTCTTGATGAGGATTACGATATCTCTCTCCTTGCCTACAACCATTATGTGTTGGTTTCTTTCGTATGCTTTATGATGGAGTAAAGCATTGCTTTTATAGGAGGAGAGAGGGCCGAAATCCGAATGACTTAGTGTTTATCTTTAATCTCGGCCGTCCATCAAAGCCGAGTTTTAATCGGATTAAAACTCCTTTTAAATAACCAATAAATAATAAATAGCATATTTCCTAGGGAAAACGAATTTCCTATAAGACCACTATTACGGGGAAGGAAATTAATCGGGCTCAATAAAAGCCATGACATAATTTTTTTTACATTCTCCCACTTGGTCTATAGGAACATTTCATCGGTGTTTTCCTTTTAAGGATCATTAGGCGCGCGTTATATGCTAAACATTTCTCTCGTTGGTTAGTGTAAGTGTCATCATTAATCTAGCTGTCAATGGGAGTCATAGCGGTTACACATCATTCTACAACATGCTCCCTTCTATGAACCACAACACCGACAACCGTCTTAACTAGACCATAAGCGAAGATTACATAAACGGTCCCATCATGTCTTTGCAGGAGACAATTTCTGTTTTAATATATCCATTCGTAAGGTACACAATGGAAAACAGAAAACAATAATGATGTAGAAGCTTAACATTAGGAGCTCAACTTATGTCAAACGTAAGTACAAAATAATTGGCAGAACACGATAATTGGGAGCTATCCTCAAGACCTATGCTTTCAATGTCTATATGTTATGTCTTGGTGGTAGTCCTTTCGTAAATATGTCTGCAACCATAAGATTTGTCAATATATGTTCAATGACAAACAAATTTCTTCTAACATCTTGCTTCAGTAATAGATATTTAAGGTCCATGTGTTTTGGTCCCTTAGATATCATGTCAAGCTTAGAGGATCCATGTCCCCTAGACTGCAGCCTCATAACATGCCACATACTCTTCTTTCATGGTGGATGAGTAAGTCAACTATGACTTCCGGCTTTTTCGTGATACGGCACCTCCGTTTAGAAGATACACGTAGCCAAGAGTACAAAGTCTAGTGTCGGTTTATCCTCCAAAATCCGAGTCTGAATAACCAATCACATGTGGGTGTCCCGATTTTCAATATGTGACCATGTAATTCATGTTCCTTTAAGTATCTCGGTACTTTCTTAGCAGCTTTCCAATGAAACATTCTTGGATTGCTTTGAAATGTACCTATCATGCCAGCAACATGACTAATGTCAGGTCTTGTACAAAGCAGTACATAATGTAAACTCTCTACAAGAGAAGCATAAGGATGTTTTTCCATATCGTTACGTTCCAACTCATTCTGCGGAATAATATTAGAACAATAATGGAAGAACATGTCATCATGCCAAATCTTTCCAAAACTTTATCAATATAGGCTTTTGAGACAATCCTTAATATTAAATGCCCTGTCACGGAATATTTCTATCCCTAACACATAGGAAGCCCCGCTTAAGTCTTTCATTTCAAAGTTGAAGAGATCGGCCTTGGTTTCATGTAATATACCAAGATCACTGTTGGCCAATGATAGATCACCAACATACAGAATCAAAAGTATGAACTTACTCCCACTGATCTTGAGGTATATGCAAGGATCAACTGTGTTCTCATTGAAACCGAAAACAGTAATGGTTTCATGAAACTTTAAGTACCGTTACCTCAAAGTTTGTTTCAGTCTATATATTGATTTCTTAAGCTTGCAGACCATGTCTTCATGACCTTCAATAATGTAGCATTTAGGTTGACGCATGTAGACTTCTTCTTTCAAGTCTCCATTCAGAAAGGCTTTTTTCACATCCATCTGGTGTAACTCGAGATCATAATGAGCTACTAGTGCCATGATAATTCAAAAAAAAAGTCTTTGCAGGACATAAGGGAAAATGTCTCTTAGCAATCAATGCCTTCTTTCTGATTGAAGCTTCTGGCAACAAGTCAGGCTTTATATCATTCAATATTATCGTTACAGTCGCGCTTAGTCTTGAAGACCCATTTACAGCCAACTGGTTTGTGTCCTGAAGGTAATTGAACGACTTCCCATACTTGATTTTCATCCATAGATTTCAATTCATTTTTCATGGCATCAATCCACTTACTAGAATTAACTTCCTTAATGGCTAGTGAAAACGAAACCGGATCTTTACTTGTCTCTTGTTCATATTCTACTTGATAAAGCATATAATCATCAGGAATAGCAGATCTCCTTTGTCTTTGAAATCTTCTTAATGTTGGTTCCTGTGATGCTTCATTACTATTTTCATTGGTGATGATCTCATCATGGAGTTGTTGATCATTTATTGGATTTTCTTCATTGTTCAACGGTTCAACAATGGAGAGATTCCCAATACTTTTCGGAATAGGGTTAAAAGGGACGGGTACCCTTATTTCCTTTATGATCACATCACGAATTTTATCACTCCCACTGATTTCGCCATTCTCATAGAGTATAGCATTACCGGTTTCAACAATTCTCGTAATATGGTTAGGACAATAAAACCTATATCCTTTGGATTTTTCCGGGTAACCTTGAAGTAACCACTAACGTTTCTAAATCCAATTTCTTTACTTGTGGATCTAAATTCTAGCCCCAGCTGGACATCCCCATATTTGGAGATGCTTCAAATGAGGTTTCCACCCTTTCCACCGTTCAAAAGGTGTCTTTGGAACCGCCTTACTGGGAACCTTATTTGCAATATAATCAGCTGTGCGTAAAGCATCCATCCACATTGATATAGACAAGTCACTATAACTCATTATAGATCTAACCATTTTCATATACGTACGATTCTGCCTTTCTGCTACACCATTCCGCCATGGAGATCCAGGCGTTGTGTATTGAGCAATAATTCCAACTTTTGGAGAATTTTTGCAAAAGGTCCAGGATGTTGTCCTGTTTCGTCATACCTTCCATAAAATTCACCACCTTTATCCAACCTTATGATTTTCACCTTTCTATCTTGTTGCCTCTAGACTTGAGTTATGAACATTTGTAAAGTGTCCACAGATTAAGATTTGTCATGCAACAAGTATAGATAACAATAATGTGAATAATCATCGATAAAGTGATGAAATACTTTTCTCCTCCAAAGGTGATATCATCAAAAGGTCCACAAATATCTATATCTATTATTTTAATAAGCTGGGTACTTCTTGTGGATGAATTGAGATACAAAATATTTAATGAGGCTAGTTTAAAAAACACTTACATAAGAGTGGAGTATAGACAAGAAAATAAGGTGCTCATGTGGGTAGTCACCGGAAATTCTACACATAATGTCGTGATACTCGCACATAACTAAGTGATATTTTTGTAAAGAAGACGAACAAGGTATCTGTGGATATCCTTGACCTTCGTAATATACACTCAATATATCTTTTTGTTGTGAAGGTAAGATAATTTTCAACAAAGAGAGCATCTGATGTGATCCGTGGCGAATCGGATCCGAAATTGCCGAAGGACCGACTGAAGGCACCAATAAGATGAGCACCGCGACCCCTAGCTAACTCATAACTAAGAACCTTGGTATGACCTCAACCCTTAGATAATCCGTATCTAAGAACCTTGGTATACGAACGCCACAAGGTCCGCTCAGAACCTTGATAAGTTCCGTTTGGAATCCACCAAACAACGGTTTGGAATCCACCAAAACCAACGTGAGAAAACTCACCAAAGCTTAAAAGCTTCAAATATAATATATATATCAAAATTTGTCTCATGATTACAATGACTCTTAATGGGAATCACATCAGCATCAAGATAAATTTTATAATCATCAATCAAAATCCCAGAATCCATGTTATTATCTAGAGTTTTGAACAAATTAAGAGGGCCCCTTTGCCAATCATTTGAACTTATGTGGCTACACTTAAAAACTAACAACTTAATACAGCATAAAAGTTGCTTATACCAACTAACTAGGGTCAATTCCCAATGTAATCCTTAATTTGACATATCCCATAATTTGAACCATTTGTCAATTTAACTGAATATCAATAAAATTTTCAATCACCACACATAATGTGATAAAACATCCATGCATCATCATGTTAGGTTGCTGTGGCAATACCCAGCATTTGACACCATTGTCATTCAAGTATCGGCAATCATATAGAGGTCAACTAAACATTATGTTGACATAAACATGGCAATGTAATACTTAAAGATGGTTCAAGTATACGTGTTTATTGTCTCACTAAACTTACAAAATAAATATGTCACGATCTAATCACTAAACATAATGTGAATAGTCTTTATATGTCAAGAATTTGAGCTGCTGTGGCAATACTCTAAACTTGACACAACCATAAGAAATATTTATAATCATTACAATAATTCAATAATTTAAAGGCCAAAACTTTATGATATGTCAAAACTTTTATGAACCAAATATCAACAAACATATGTAATTTGCACTTTAATGATATTCAGCCACTTTATCAATATGTTACTTTGTTGCTTCGGGTGTCATAACTTAATCATTAACAATAAATGATTTAACACATAATATGTGACAACTAATATTCAAAAGAATTAATAGACCTTCAAAGTTATCACAAAAGTATGTACACGCTAAGTACACAAATAGAAAGTAAAAGCAGGAATGAACTGCTATTATAAAAAGAATCAATATCATTAGTCACATATTGTCTATCACTTAATGTACTAAATGATCATTTATATAAGGACAGACCAATATATTAATTAATTAGCTTTATGTGACTAATTTCTTTATGTGTCACTATTTTTCACCCACTAAATATGATAAAACATTATATTATATGACACGAGATGCTTGATTAATATAATCTTTATAACAAAAATTATGTAAAGAGGGACCACCATCTTGATTCATTCTATTATGTCCTCTTAAAAAAAAAGATAAATCATCACGTCACATGATATATTCGGTCCAACACATAAGGCAATTGATATCGGCTCAGCAAAAGAAGATCCCTTTAAACTTCAAATTAACAACATGGCATACTTAAACTGTATTGGTTTAATGTTAAGGTAATTGGGCCGAAAATAAATAAAGGCTGACAATCACTTAACTTGGGTCCAACATAATAACCCTAAATACATATTGCTTTTAATAATTTGTTGCTTTCAATTACATAAAGCCGCCGCCGCCGTTGATATATATTTTTTTTTACTCGTACAGGGTAAACTTAAATTTCAACACAAATTTTATTATAGTCCAGGACCAAATCCTATTTGGTGTGCCCATCAATAGGATTTTAAAGATTTCTGGTGGACCCCTATGTATAAAAACAAGCCTCAAATTAGATTTTTCCAAAGTGATGACATGGTGGTCCAAAAACTTAGTCCAAGACCACCATAAAACTACTGAAATTTCATAAACCCTAACATTAATTGCCGCAGCCGATCCTTATGTTCTTTCACAGTACAACAATGGAAGTCAAATTACTGTTCAGGTAAAAACCAAACAAAATAAAAGAGAGTATTTTTGGGCAGAATTAAAAGAGAGTATTTTTGCACTGCAATTTTTTTTAAGTTGCAGTGCTCTCCTCAAAAAAACAAAAAATTGGGTGATTCTGCCCAAGCTGCTTTGAGCTATTTAAGTGGTAAAAGGAAAGTATTTCAGAGTTTGCTGAAAAAATAAAGGAACATTTGCAGAATACATATTTGTTTCTATATACCTCTACAGTGTTGGTAGTCACATGTTTGATTTCACAGACATCTGCATCAATGGGTGGTCATAGCAGTATTTCAGTATTATCATAAGCCTTATTCTGAAGCAATCCAGCAATTTCAGTAGTGTATTCTTTATACCTGTTTTCAGAGTCATAATGGAGATGTATCTAGCCAATCTTTTTAAAGGAAAACAAGAAGCAAGTCTGATATGGATAGCAATTGTTAGATAGGAACAAGTAGACCATTTCAGTACAACACCGTGAATATTGAAAACAACAAAAAAAAACAGCGGACATATAAACATGTGAATGACTATATAGATCCAAATAAAGCAGTGAAGTAAACATGTACATAGTAAGCAGTGTAAACATTAACGATAAATTCAGAGTACCTTAATAACGGAAGAAATCATCAGGATCGTTTCCTACATCCATTGTTACTCGACTACGTCTCCGTTTTGCCATGATGTTGTTGCCGTCTTGATGAGGATTCCGATATCTCTCTCCTTGCCTACAACCATTATGTGTTGGTTTCTTTCGTATGCTTTATGATGGAGTAAAGCATTGCTTTTATAGGCGGAGAGAGGGCCGAAATCCGAATGACTTAGTGTTTATCTTTAATCTCGGCCGTCCATCAAAGCCGAGTTTTAATCGGATTAAAACTCCTTTTAAATAACCAATAAATAATAAATAGCATATTTCCTAGGGAAGACGAATTTCCTATAAGACCACTATTACGGGGAAGGAAATTAATCGGGCTCAATAAAAGCCATGACATAATTTTTTTTACATTCTCCCACTTGGTCTATAGGAACATTTCATCAGTGTTTTCCTTTTAAGGATCATTAGGCGCGCGTTATATGCTAAACATTTCTCTCGTTGGTTAGTGTAAGTGTCATCATTAATCTAGCTGTCAATGGGAGTCATAGCGGTTACACATCATTCTACAACATGCTCCCTTCTATGAACCACAACACTGACAACCGTCTTAACTAGACCATAAGCGAAGATTACATAAACGGTCCCATCATGTCTTTGCAGGAGACAATTTCTGTTTTAATATATCCATTCATAAGGTACACAATGGAAAACAGAAAACAATAATGATGTAGAAGCTTAACATTAGGAGCTCAACTTATGTCAAACGTAAGTACAAAATAATTGGCAGAACACGATAATTGGGAGCTATCCTCAAGACCTATGCTTTCAATGTCTATATGTTATGTCTTGGTGGTAGTCCTTTCGTAAATATGTCTGCAACCATAAGATTTGTCAATATATGTTCAATGACAAACAAATTTCTTCTAACATCTTGCTTCAGTAATAGATATTTAAGGTCCATGTGTTTTGGTCCCTTAGATATCATGTCAAGCTTAGAGGATCCATGTCCCCTAGACTGCAGCCTCATAACATGCCACATACTCTTCTTTCATGGTGGATGAGTAAGTCAACTATGACTTCGGCTTTTTCGTGATACGGCACCTCCGTTTAGAAGATACACGTAGCCAAGAGTACAAAGTCTAGTGTCAGTTTATCCTCCAAAATCCGAGTCTGAATAACCAGTCACATGTGGGTGTCCCGATTTTCAATATGTGACCATGTAATTCATGTTCCTTTAAGTATCTCGGTACTTTCTTAGCAACTTTCCAATGAAACATTCTTGGATTGCTTTGAAATGTACCTATCATGCCAACAACATGACTAATGTCGGGTCTTGTACAAAGCTGTACATAATGTAAACTCTCTACAAGAGAAGCATAAGGATGTTTTTCCATATCACGTTCCAACTCATTCTGCGGAATAATATTAGAACAATAATGGAAGAACATGTCATCATGCCAAATCTTTCCAAAACTTTATCAATATAGGCTTTTGAGACAATCCTTAATATTAAATGCCCTGTCACGGAATATTTCTATCCCTAACACATAGGAAGCCCCGCTTAAGTCTTTCATTTCAAAGTTGAAGAGATCGGCCTTGGTTTCATGTAATATACCAAGATCACTGTTGGCCAATGATAGATCACCAACATACAGAATCAAAAGTATGAACTTACTCCCACTGATCTTGAGGTATATGCAAGGATCAACTGTGTTCTCATTGAAACCGAAAACAGTAATGGTTTCATGAAACTTTAAGTACCGTTACCTCAAAGTTTGTTTCAGTCTATATATTGATTTCTTAAGCTTGCAGACCATGTCTTCATGACCTTCAATAATGTAGCATTTAGGTTGATGCATGTAGACTTCTTCTTTCAAGTCTCCATTCGGAAAGGCTTTTTTCACATCTATCTGGTGTAACTCGAGATCATAATGAGCTACTAGTGCCATGATAATTCAAAAAAAAAGTCTTTGCAGGACATAAGGGAAAATGTCTCTTAGCAATCAATGCCTTCTTTCCGATTGAAGCTTCCGGCAACAAGTCGGGCTTTATATCATTCAATATTATCGTTACAGTCGCGCTTAGTCTTGAAGACCCATTTACAGCCAACTGGTTTGTGTCCCGAAGGTAATTGAACGACTTCCCATACTTGATTTTCATCCATAGATTTCAATTCATTTTTCATGGCATCAATCCACTTACTAGAATTAACTTCCTTAATGGCTAGTGAAAACGAAACCGGATCTTTACTTGTCTCTTGTTCATATTCTACTTGATAAAGCATATAATCATCGGGAATAGCAGATCTCCTTTGTCTTTGAGATCTTCTTAATGTTGGTTCTGTGATGCTTCATTACTATTTTCATTGGTGATGATCTCATCATGGAGTTGTTGATCATTTATTGGATTTTCTTCATTGTTCAACGGTTCAACAATGGAGAGATTCCCAATACTTTTCGAATAGGGTTAAAAGGGACGGGTACCCTTATTTCCTTTATGATCACATCACTAATTTTATCACTCCCACTGATTTCGCCATTCTCATAGAGTATAGCATTACCGGTTTCAACAATTCTCGTAATATGGTTAGGACAATAAAACCTATATCCTTTGGATTTTTCTGGGTAACCTTGAAGTAACCACTAACGTTTCTAAATCCAATTTCTTTACTTGTGGATCTAAATTCTAGCCCCAGCTGGACATCCCCATATTTGGAGATGCTTCAAATGAGGTTTCCACCCTTTCCACCGTTCAAAAGGTGTCTTTGGAACTGCCTTACTGGGAACCTTATTTGCAATATAATCAGCTGCGCGTAAAGCATCCATCCACATTGATATAGACAAGTCACTATAACTCATTATAGATCTAACCATTTTCATATACGTACGATTCTGCCTTTCTGCTACACCATTCCGCCATGGAGATCCAGGCGTTGTGTATTGAGCAATAATTCCAGCTTTTGGAGAATTTTTGCAAAAGGTCCAGGATGTTGTCCTGTTTCGTCATACCTTCCATAAAATTCACCACCTTTATCCAACCTTATGATTTTCACCTTTCTATCTTGTTGCCTCTAGACTTCAGTTATGAACATTTGTAAAGTGTCCACAGATTAAGATTTGTCATGCAACAAGTATAGATAACAATAATGTGAATAATCATCTATAAAGTGATGAAATACTTTTCTCCTCCAAAGGTGATATCATCAAAAGGTCCACAAATATCTATATCTATTATTTTAATAAGCTGGGTACTTCTTGTGGATGAATTGAGATACAAAATATTTAATGAGGCTAGTTTAAAAAACACTTACATAAGAGTGGAGTATAGACAAGAAAATAAGGTGCTCATGTGGGTAGTCACCAGAAATTCTACACATAATGTCGTGATACTCGCACATAACTAAGTGATATTTTTGTAAAGAAGACGAACAAGGTATCTGTGGATATCCTTGACCTTCGTAATATACACTCAATATATCTTTTTGTTGTGAAGGTAAGATAATTTTCAACAAAGAGAGCATCTGATGTGATCCGTGGCCGAATCAGATCCGAAATTGCCGAAGGACCGACTGAAGGCACCAATAAGATGAGCACCGCGACCCCTAGCTAACTCGTAACTAAGAACCTTGGTATGACCTCAACCCTTAGATAACCCGTATCTAAGAACCTTGGTATACGAACGCCACAAGGTCTGCTCAGAACCTTGATAAGTTCCGTTTGGAATCCACCAAACAACGGTTTGGAATCCACCAAAACCAACGTGAGAAAACTCACCAAAGCTTAAAAGCTTCAAATATAATATATATATCAAAATTTGTCTCATGATTACAATGACTCTTAATGGGAATCACATCAGCATCAAGATAAATTTTATAATCATCAATCAAAATCCCAGAATCCATGTTATTATCTAGAGTTTTGAACAAATTAAGAGGGCCCCTTTGCCAATCATTTGAACTTATGTGGCTACACTTAAAAACTAACAACTTAATACAGCATAAAAGTTGCTTATACCAACTAACTAGGGTCAATTCCCAATGTAATCCTTAATTTGACATATCCCATAATTTGAACCATTTATCAATTTAACTGAATATCAATAAAATTTTCAATCACCACACATAATGTGATAAAACATCCATGCATCATCATGTTAGGTTGCTGTGGCAATACCCAGCATTTGACACCATTGTCATTCAAGTATCGGCAATCATATAGAGGTCAACTAAACATTATGTTGACATAAACATGGCAATGTAATACTTAAAGATGGTTCAAGTATACGTGTTTATTGTCTCACTAAACTTACAAAATAAATATGTCACGATCTAATCACTAAACATAATGTGAATAGTCTTTATATGTCAAGAATTTGAGCTGCTGTGGCAATACTCTAAACTTGACACAACCATAAGAAATATTTATAATCATTACAATAATTCAATAATTTAAAGGCCAAAACTTTATGATATGTCAAAACTTTTATGAACCAAATATCAACAAACATATGTAATTTGCACTTTAATGATATTCACCACTTTATCAATATGTTACTTTGTTGCTTCGGGTGTCATAACTTAATCATTAACAATAAATGATTTAACACATAATATGTGACAACTAATATTCAAAAGAATTAATAGACCTTCAAAGTTATCACAAAAGTATGTACACGCTAAGTACACAAATAGAAAGTAAAAGCAGGAATGAACTGCTATTATAAAAAGAACCAATATCATTAGTCACATATTGTCTATCACTTAATGTACTAAATGATCATTTATATAAGGACAGACCAATATATTAATTAATTAGCTTTATGTGACTAATTTCTTTATGTGTCACTATTTTTCACCCACTAAATATGATAAAACATTATATTATATGACACGAGATGCTTGATTAATATAATCTTTATAACAAAAATTATGTAAAGAGGGACCACCATCTTGATTCATTCTATTATGTCCTCTTAAAAAAAAAGATAAATCATCACGTCACATGATATATTCGGTCCAACACATAAGGCAATTGATATCGGCTCAGCAAAAGAAGATCCCTTTAAACTTCAAATTAACAACATGGCATACTTAAACTGTATTGGTTTAATGTTAAGGTAATTGGGCCGAAAATAAATAAAGGCTGACAATCACTTAACTTGGGTCCAACATAATAACCCTAAATACATATTGCTTTTAATAATTTGTTGCTTTCAATTACATAAAGCCGCCGCCGCCGTTGATATATATATTTTTTAGTTAACTGTCAATAAGGACATTTACACAATTTCATTAAGCTAGGAGTCCAGCTTAATATTTGATAAGTCATTAAGGACAACCGTATATATTTTGGACATATGTACCCTTACTACCGAATGATACTCTGCTCTGCTCTCCCCTCCTATTTCTTCCTCTCCACCATCGCCGTCGCCCTTCTCAGCCACTGCAATCTTTCTCTGGAAATGAATCGATTGCAACTGAGTACGCCCAAAAATATGCTTCCTTACCTTTTCGAGTATACAGCTTCCCTATTCTTCTTCCCCGATTAATTAATAAAATCAATCTGGAGGAGAACCCTCACCATGAGTACGCCCAAAGCACCTAGAATCCTGATTCCTCCTCGAGAAGATGGCGGCATTTCGTTCAATTTCAGGTCGAGTTCCTTTTTTAAGTTCGATTGTCCTTTCTATACTTCCATTCTCAACCCCGTTTCAAAAGCTCGGATTCAATTTCTAAAATAAAAATGGCTTTTCTAGGCTCGCCCAGATATTAAATCTGAACGATTCTTGTCGCATTTTATGGTTCTATATGGCTAGGCCGGGATGCTCTATGGCCAGGCCAGGCTGAACATAATTTTTTGGGGGGGATTTGGTTCGGGTAACATTACCTTTGGTTTGATATAGAATAATCTAAGAGTCGGATGGGCTATGTGTGGCTATCTTGTGATGGGATTTTAGTTCATGGTTTTATTTAAGAAGGTCAGTGGGATAAGGACCATCTACTATTGGTGTTGAGTGAGGAGAATGTGTAATTCTTCCTTTCATATTATCACTCATATATATGATTATGTGATTTGAAGACTATCTAATACGAAGAATTCATTATAAAGCCTACCTAGGAGGTTTTCTAGCAACTTTGGGAAGGGATGCCTATTACCCTGTTTAAGGTATCTTTCTTGGTTTGGCAATTCCTTTTCTCATTTTTATTTGTGGATTATGTTATGTATAAGTGCGGAGTGAGGGGTGGTGCTTTCTTCAATGTACATATATGTTAGAAGCAATGAGTCATGTGTCTGTTGACTGTCATATTGCTTGAGATGTGTTGTTTTACTTGTTTGGTATTCCATACCAAGATTTTACAGGATTTTTGTTCATGTTAGATCTTTGGAATATTTGTTTGCAGGCGAGGAAGTAGGTACTAAGTGCAGTTATGTTGTTTTTTTTTATTATTATGGATCAGTCATGTATCAGTTTGACCAATAATAGAGTACTGCACATCTGATTAAGTTGTGTCAGAATCAAATTGATTGTAATAATAGAGTTTTTTTCTCTTCTAAACGACTAAACCTCAATTTTTTTTCTCGTGTAGCTGAGAGAGTATGTAGATCGATGACACTGAAGACTACATTAACATCATGCTAGACGACAACAACAACCATCATGTTCTTTTTTAGGAACAAGCACATTATGATTGATCTCAGCACCGGAAACAACAAGATCAACTGGGCTATGAAGGACAAGCAGGATTTCATTCACATTATCGAGACTGTGTATCGTGGTGCAAGAAAAGGTTGTGGTCTTGTGATTGTCCTCAAGCCCAAAGATTACTCTACCAAGTACTGCTACTAAGTGCTACGTATATGTAGCAGCCAATAGTGATGACTATGCTGGGAAGCCACTCATTTCTTGATCGTTATTTGTATTAGTGTTTTTAGTTCTACTATTGAAGTTCCCTCAATGATTCTTGACTTCTTCTAAATAAGGTTGCCATGATTGAAGAAGACGATGAAGAGACCAAGCCATGATTAAACTTTGGTGTTTTACCCTTTTTCTTTTTAGCTTGATAATGTAATTTCGCGAGTTTGTGGTAGTCATTATTCACAAATATGCAAGCAGAAAGAACTAAGAAGCACGGATATTTTCGGCTTTGTGCTAACGTTTGTAGTTTGTTGATGCTTATGAAAAATTCTTGATGTTTTTCCCTTAACATTTTTTCCAAGGTGGTAGTTACTATAGTTAGATTGGTTTTCTGTTTAAAAGAATCTGATGCTATAAGAATGCACATCTTTTCTCTTGTGTCATGAATCTGCTAAGTTGTTGAACATGTTTAATTTTTGTCTGGCTGCTAATTTGTTTGCATCAGTTTTCTAGACTCTGCTTAATTAGTCTCACTTAGTTTATTGGTTGGCCCGAGTCTGCTTAAGTCCAATATTTGCCAAACTAAAACGGCATGGTGTATGCTCCTGTCAAGAATTATATTCCAACTTAGGCCTACCTTGCAAAATTTTCTTCCTTTTGTTTCTACTTAAAAAGTTGATTGGCTGTGCTTTTGCAGTGTTACTTGTAAACTTTCAATATTTAACTACAACAGTGAACTATAATTGTAAAAAAGTGGACTAAGAGTTTGAATGGTATTATAGTGAACTACGAGAGTGATTTACAAAAGTGAACTAAAAAGAGAGAAAATGTTTTGAACTCAATGAAAAATAGTGAACCAGAGTATTTTGATTTGAAGTGAAACAGAGAACTAGAGTATTTGTGGTTTACTTTTTTTCCGACAAAACCTCAGAATGAGAATTAGTATTGAAATTCTATTGAATCCCGATTCATTGTAAACTGTAATTGTAAATAGCGTTTTCATTTCTAGGCTTGTTTAATTATTGTGGATTGTAATGTGATTTATACTCTTAAATAATCTTGTAATGATAACAATCTTGTTTAATTTCCCAGGGGATCATCCTCCTTCAGAGTTTGAGTATGATCATAATGAACTAACATAAATAGTGAACTACGACATCAAATTATAAAAGTGAACTGAGAATTTGAGTACGGTGATAATGAACTTCCATAAATAGTGAACTACAAATGTGAACTTCAAAAATATACTCAAAATATGAACTAACTATGTACACTTCCAATGGTTAACTACAACAGTGAACTATAATTATAAACTACTAAAAGTGAACTTCGGTTTGAAGTGAATTAGTAATGTGAAGTAGGTGTGAAATAGTGAACCAGAGTATTCTGAACTCAAATAGTGAACCACAAACAATGAACTATGAATAGTGAACTCGCAAAAAAGAACACAATAAAAGTGAGCTAACAATAGTAGATATCCAATTGTTAACTATAATAGTGAACTACAATTATAAACTACTAAAAGTGAATTTTGGTTTGAAGTGAATTAGTAATGTGAATTAGGTGTGAAACAGTGAACCATAGTGTTTTGAACTCAAATAGTGAACCAAAAACAGTGAACTACAAATAGTAAACTCACGAAAATGAACTCAAAAGTGAACTAACAATACTAAAATTCTAATGGTTAACTACAATAATGAACTACATTTATAAACTCTTAAAAGTGAACTGTGGTTTGAAGTGAATTAGTGATGTGAAGTAGGTGTGAAACAGTGAATCAGAGTGTTTTGATCACAAATAGTGAACTACAATTGTAAACCCCTAAAAGTGAACTCAAAAAGTGAACCAACAGTAGTAAACTTCCAATGGTTAACTACAATATTGAAGTACAATTATAAACTCGTAAAGTGAACTTTTGTTTGAAGTGAATTAGTAATGTGTAATAGGTGTGAAACAGTGAACCAGAGTGTTTTGAACTCAATGAAAAACAGTGAACCGTAAATTTTTGCTAGCTAATAGAGCAAGTAGATTTAGGGATCAAAGTTACACAATAACATTGTATTACTACATTCAAACAATAGACCCAATCATGAAAGTGGACAATAACATGCTGTAATTTATGCTTAGGTGTGAAACCATGAACCAGAGTGTTTTGAGCTCGATGTAAAATAGTGAACTACATAAGTGAACTCGTAAAAAAGAAGTCAATAAGTAAAATAACAATAGTAAACTTCCAATGGTTGACTACAATAGTGAACTGCACTTATAAACTCCTAAAAGTGAAATTTGGTTTGGAATGAGTTAGTAATGTGAAGTAGGTATGAAACAGTGAACCAGAGTGTTTTGAACTTAATGAAAAATAGTGAACCAGAATGTTTTGAGCTCAATGTAAAACAATGAACCAGAGTATATTGCTATCTAACAATGAACAAGTAGATTTAAGCATCATAGTTACCTAATAACAGTAAATTTAGTACATTGAAACATGAGACTCATTAATGAAGGTGGACAAGAACATACTGTCATGTATGCTTAGGTGTAAAACAGTGAACCAGAGTATATTGCTAGCTAAATATTCTGGACAGGGCCTTATATTAAGTGCTCAATAGCTTGATATGAAGAGGTCTGCTAGCTTAGCTTATCATCATGTTAATTTAATGCACCAACTGCACCAAAAGTCAATAACTTCAATCGATGTACGTAAATCATCATGTAAGTCATTATGGTCAGCCTGTTAAATATGAACGATACACCAAAAGTCAGTAACTATTACCACGACAATTGAGAAGTACGATGCTAATTCATGTTTGGGTGTAAAGTTTGGAGACCCTCCCCTTCATCAAATGTAACCCGGGCTTGTGCCATTGATTGTGATTAATAAACTACGTTTGCCCTAAAAAATGTGTTGTCTTTTTGTTGTGTTAATGTTATCGTAGACATTGCTTTACCCCTAAAATAAAGGCCATGCACATTATGTAAAAAGAATGTAGTACCAAACAGAACAGTGAACCAGGGTATTTTGAATTCAATGAAAAACAGTGAACCAAAGTATTTTGCTTAAGCTAA
Source organism: Gentiana dahurica var. dahurica (assembly GCA_024500145.1). NCBI lineage: Eukaryota > Viridiplantae > Streptophyta > Magnoliopsida > Gentianales > Gentianaceae > Gentiana > Gentiana dahurica. The sequence goes on along the minus strand of JAMYXJ010000046.1, from coordinate 7,052 downwards.
GTCACAACTTTTGTTGCGGCTGCAATGGATTGGGATGAATATAGTTGAGATCATTATTGAGATGAACAAAAATAGTGAACTACAACAACACATAGTGAACAACAAACAGTGAACTACAAAAGTGAACTCGTAAAAAAGAACTCAAAAAGTGAACTAACAATAGTAAACTTCCAATGGTTAACTACAATTATAAACTCTTAAAAATGATTGAAGTGAATTAGTAATGTGAATGAGGTGTGAAACAGTGAACCAGAGTGTTCTGAACTCATTGAAAAACTGTGAACCAGAGTATTTTGCTAGCTAATAGTGAATAAGTAGATTCAAGGATCAGAGTTACCGAATAACATTGTACTACTACATTGAAATATTAGACCCAGTCATGAAAGTGGACAAGAAATGATGTTATTTATGCTTATGTGTGAAACAGTGTACCAGAGTGTTTTGAAATCAATGAAAAACAGTGAACAAGAGTATTTGCTAGCTAATAGTGAATTAATAGACTTAAGGATCAGAGTTACCCAAAAACATTGTATTACTACATTGAAACAAGTGAACTAACAATAGTAAACTTCCAATGGTTAACTACAATTATAAACTCCTAAAAATGATTGAAGTGAATTAGTAATGTGAATGAGGTGTGAAACAGTGAACCAGAGTGTTCTGAACTCATTGAAAAATTGTGAACCAGAGTATTTTGCTAGCTAATAGTGAATAAGTAGATTCAAGGATCAGAGTTACCAAATAACATTGTACTACTACACTGAAATATTAGACCAGTCATGAAAGTGGGCAAGAAATGATGTTATTTATGCTTATGTGTGAAACAGTGAACCATAGTGTTTTGAAATCAATGAAAAACAGTGAACAAGAGTATTTGCTAGCTAATAGTGAATTAATAGACTTAAGGATCAGAGTTACCCAAAAACATTGTATTACTACATTGAATCAAGTGAACTAACAATAGTAAACTTCCAATGGTTAACTACAATAGTGAACTACAATTATAAACTCCTAAAAATGATTGAAGTGAATTAGTAATGTGAATGATGTGTGAAACAGTGAACCAGAGTGAATTAACAATAGTAAACTTAAAATAGTAAACTACAAAAGTGAACTCGCAAAAAACAACTCAAAACGTGAACTAAAAATAGTAAACTACCAATGATTAACTACAATAGTGAACTACAGTTATAAACTCCTAAAACTGAACTTTGGTTTGAAGTGAATTAGTAATGTGAAGTAGGTGTGAATCATTGAACCAGAGTGTTTTGAACTCAATTAAAAACAGTGAACCAGAATATTTTGCTAGCTACAAATAGTAAACTTCCAATAGTGAACCACATAAAGTGAACTAACAATAGTAAACTTCCAATGCTTAACTACAATTATAAACTCCTAGAAGTGAGCTTTGGTTTGAGGTGAATTAGTAATATGAAATAGGTGTGAAACAGTGAACCAGAGTGTTTTGAATCCAAATAGTGAACCACAAACAATGAAGTACAATTGTAAGTTCCTAAAAGTGAACTCACAAAAATAAACTCACATAAATGATCTGAATTGGAGACTTGTTTTCATTTGTGCAGTGACAGTAGTGTTGCAAATCCAATGAAAAGTAAAAGCCTATTGTATCAAGAACAAACTAGTCAAATTCAACCCGGAAATGGTATGAACTTGGGGAACCTGTGCGACACTTTCGCGGGTGATACAAATACTAGAATGTGAATCCATGAGTGTAGATTTGTGGTCCAATAGGGAACTCCTCATAGTGAACTACATCAATAAACTCCTAATAATGAACTACAACAACGGATTACAAATAGTAAAGTACAACAAAGAATTACAATAGCGAAAATAGAACTTGCAATTAAAATCAAAATGGTAAAATTCAACGAGGAAGTCCAAAAGTGAACATAGTTCCTTTTCAAAAAAATAAAGTGAACACACATTAACATATCTATTTGATTCGTTTATTTGCAACAATGAACATGAAAAATGAATTACAAACAGTGAACTACAACAACAAATTACAATAGTGAAAATAGAATTTGCAATTAAAATCAAAATGGTAAAATTCAACAACAGGGAAGTCCAGAATGGAACACACTTCCTTTTCAAGAAAAAGTGAACACACTTTAACATGTCTCTTTGATTCATTTTTATTTTGCAACAATGAACAGTGAACTACAAGCTACAAATATTGAGCTCACAAAATGAATTCAAAAAGTGAACTAACAATAATAATCTTCCAATAGTGAACCACAAACAATGAACTACAATTGTAAACTCACAAAAATGAATTAACAATAGTAAACTTCCAATAGTGAACTACAAAAATGAACTCGCAAAAAAAATCAAAAAGTGAAATAACAATAATAAACTTCTACAATTATAAACTTCTAAAAGTGAACTTTAGTTTATAGTGAATTAGTAATGTGAAGTAGGTGTGAAACAGTGAACCCGAGTGTTTTGAACCCAAATAGTGAACCACAAACAGTGAAGTACAATTGTAAACTCCTAAAAGTGAACTCACAAAAATAAACTAACAATAGTAAACTTCCAATAGTGAAGCACAAACAGTGAACTACAATTGTAAACTCCTAAAAGTGAACTCACAAAAATGAACTCAAAAAGTGAACTAACAATAGTGAACCACAAACAGTGAACTACAAAAGTGAACTCGCAAAAAGAACTCAAAAAGTGAACTAACAATAATAAACTTCCAATTGTTAACTACAACAGTGAACTAAAATTATAAACTTCTAAAAGTGAACTTTGTTTTGAAGTGAATTAGTAATGTGAATTAGGTGTGAAACAACAAACCAAAGTGTTTTGAACTCAATTAAAAGCAGTGAAGCAGAGTATTTTGCTAGCTAATAGTGAATAAGTAGATTTAAGGAATAGAGTCACCCAATAATATTGTTTTCTTACATTGAAACATTAGACCCAGTCATGAAAATAGACAAGAACATGTTTCCATTTTTCCTTAGGTCTTCGGACCTTTTTCTTTGGCAAATAAATCCGTAGGTCTTCAGACCTCTTCGTTTATCAAATAAAAAATAAAAGAATTAGGTAATAGAGATGATGAATATGTGGGTAGTCACCGAAAAAGTGGTTTAATGAGAGGTTTAATGAGATTTTAAAAATTGTAATTTTTTGTATAAGTGTGAAACTTATGTAGAATTAATGATGTTGTAATATCGGTAAGTACTATAATGTACTTATGCAATAGTTTTGTATTGGGATTTTGTAGAGGTTGAGTTTATTTACCGTCCATCTTCTGCATTTGTTTCTGTAAATGTTACACCGTGCAAGGCTTCATGATTCGATAATATTTTTACAGCATTTTCAGGTGGTTATGACCGGACGATCCAAATCCATAATTAAGTGAACAAATGCTCTCAAAGAACACAGGGTCAAGATTAGCAAAAGCAAACATGGGACTCAGGAGAACACTTCAAGGTTGCACAAAACACAAATGGATGTCCATAATTTACACAAATAAAAAGTATCAAAGACAGTAATATGGAAGCCATAAATATGCAGCTTCTCTAGAGCCATAGTTGAAATCAACTAATTTGGAGGACTCATGATCCCATATCATACATTTGATACAATAACAAAACAAGAATGGATGTCCAGAAACCATGGCAAGATGCCGATTTCAAGCTTTAGCCGCGAATGATAAACCGCTTCTCCTCTCCAATGGCCTCAACTTTTAGATATCTACTCTCACTTCTCTGTATAAAAAAAATTAAAATAAAAAGGTATTAACCCCTTAAATTTGAGTATGGGGTGAATACAACGGACATTTCATTTTGAGTGACACTATCAAATGGTATTGCAGAATAATGTTGAGTGCAAAAAAAGAGGGAAAATTAATACTGATGAAAATCAACCTAGTAGTGCAATTCCAAGGGAAAATGAAATGCGAGAGAAGGAAAAAAAAAAGAGGGGATGAGACAAGCATCTTACTCAAACATAGATCATTAAGCTTCCAGTGAACTTGTTGATGATGCAAAATCCACTACCTGCAAAAGCTGAATTTGCACAACGGCAGTCAAATCCGATACGAAGTAGAGAACTTTACTTCGAAGCTTTCAAACAGGTTTCGCATCAAAATTAAACTAAGCTTGAAAGGTAATTCAATCGAGAAGAGGAAGTTACGAGCTTGGATTCCTCAATTCCCTAATCATGAGAGTTTAATGAAAATTCATTCACCGAGATAAAGACCTTAACAACACTGCCGCCCGAGATAAAGGCCTTAACAACATTGCAAGGATTTACAAACATCAACCGTTGTAAGCAGTTGAGAAACAAGACGTTCGAATGTCAATCGGCTACTAACCATGATTTTACAAGAACGAGTGCAATCTCTTGACATCATGGATAACCATCTCCTTGTCGTTTCTTCAGCTCTTGTCACGTGTGTTATTGTTTCTTTCAATTGTTCAAGCATTAGTTACCGCATCAATGTTACCGTCGTAATATGTTGTTTCATGAAAAACAGTTCTCAAGGCGGTTGAATAGTGCCGTGACTACACTACAGATTTTTCTTCATCAATCAGAGTACTTCTCCGAAAAACAGTTCTCAAGCGCCTTTTTGCCAGTTTCTTCATATATATATGTAAACAAAATCTCAAATAAGTAAAAAGGCAACTAGAAGAAATTTAATCCAAAGAATAAAGGGAATTGAACAAGATTAAGGATGATCTCCTACCAGCAACAATTGATAACCACCGTATCTGATCAAAGTCTGGAATTCGAGAGAAAATTATCTCAATCACACCAAAAGCATTGCTTGAAACTATGCAAGGAGCAGTCTTTCCTCTAGTATGGAAACAATTTCACCTTTTGACAGCCCAGTTCCACAAATGTTTTGTTAAGTTAGCCATCTCCATTCACAAACCAAAACAAAAGCACACACAACAAAATTTTAAAAAAAATATTTCTTTTGACTTACACCATACTAATAACCAACATAATGCATACAGGTTCTTTCGTTATCCGTATCGAACATCAAAATCTGACAAAAATCATTGAAATTAGATTCAGATTTGGGCTATTTTTACTTTTTAACATAATAGCTACAGAAACAGAGAAATCTGCTCACATTGGCCCCTGCTTCGATGAGCTTTTCTACACAAATGATCAATTTAAGTCCTTAAAATTGACAAATAAGCATCACCTGAGTCCTTAAAATTGCTTGTGCTTAGACGCAGACTTTTCTTTGAGCTCCGAAATGCCATGGCCAGTAGCTTTGGAGAGCTCCGAAATGGATTTCTGATTTGAAGCGAGTTTCCTATTGCGAGAATCTTCTCATTTTCCAGTTACGAATCGATAAAATGAAAGAACGTAAGAAGAACTGCTCTGCGCAATTGGTGTTATAGGTTTTCTATCTAAAGGGTAATATTGTCTGTTCAGTTTAATTTATGTCCTTATTGCCTTATGAAATTATTGTTGTCCTTAATGGATGTTGAAATTATAACAGTGTCCTTATTAGCGTTTCTCCCTATTTTTTTTTACTCGTACAGGGTAAACTTAAATTTCAACACAAATTTTATTATGGTCCAGGACCAAATCCTATTTGGTGTGCCCATCAATAGGATTTTAAAGATTTCTGGTGGACCCCTATGTATAAAAACAAGCCTCCAATCAGATTTTTCCAAAGTGATGACATGGTGGTCCAAAAACTTAGTCCAAGACCACCATAAAACTACTGAAATTTCATAAACCCTACATTAATTGCCGCAGCCGATCCTTATGTTCTTTCACAGTACAACAATGGAAGTCAAATTACTGTTCAGGTAAAAACCAAACAAAATAAAAGTTTTAATTGAACAGCCTACCGGAGAAAGAAATAAAATTGCCGGTGGTCGGAACCAACGAACCAACTTTTTTTTTTTGGGATATTAAATAAATAAACCCTAATATAATTTAACGCATCCGCGCCGGTAACAACTTGCTTGGAATGAAGACATAAAGGTATTCCAAAATAAAGGTACAGCCATGCAAACATCTGATTTAATTCTCATATGCCGACGGTGCAAAATTTAATTTCTTTTTACAGCCATGCAATTTGATAATGGGTTCAATATCTCGGGGTTCAATATCTCGGGGATTAAAGAAACTAGTCACAATTTCTAGTGCCTAAAAGGCATGCGTATACCCTCTGTGGTTAACACGGTAACAATTTGATAATTCATGAATAACAACAGTAATTTCATTGATCGAATAACATGAATAATAGGTTGGCTCCGATACCACATGTAAACATTAACGATAAATTCAGAGTATCTTAATAACGGAAGAAATCATCAGGATCGTTTCCTACATCCATTGTTACTCGACTACGTCTCCGTTTTCCCATGATGTTGTTGCCGTCTTGATGAGGATTCCGATATCTCTCTCCTTGCCTACAACCGTTATGTGTTGGTTTCTTTCGTATGCTTTATGATAGAGTAAAGCATTGCTTTTATAGGTGGAGAGAGGGTCGAAATCCGAATGACTTAGTGTTTAGCTTTAATCTCGGCCGTCCATCAAAGCCGAGTTTTAATCGTATTAAAACTCCTTTTAAATAACCAATAAATAATAAATAGCCACTACTACAATTACACTCTTTTGGGACGACAAAATGTTGTCCCTAATAATCAAAAGTCGTCCCGTTTTTACGTTTAGGGACGACATGTCGTCCCTAATGTGTCGTCTCTAAAGGTTCGTCTCAAAAAATAGGATGATTTTTTTTTGGGACGACATGTCGCCCCTAAAGATCCATCGCTGACGTGGCAAATTTTTTATTCAACGCTGACGTGGCATGCATTTTTTGGGACGACATGTCGTCCCTAATGTAAAATTCTGAAATTAATTTATATTATTTCACAAAAACAAATTAAATAATTTAATTTTTATTAGGGACGACAATGTCGTCCCTAAAAACCTTACAATAAATTTAATGTCGTCCCTAATGATCGGCTATAATTTTCTGGGAAATTAGGGACGACAAATGTCGTCCCTGTTTTTTTTTTTTAGGCAGCATTTGTTTTTGCATGCCTCGC
>JAMYXJ010000459.1:0-20987 GCA_024500145.1 Gentiana dahurica var. dahurica | reverse complement strand
CACCACACATTTTGTTGGGATCATTATAATAAATAATTCACCACTTTAATCAATGGAAAGTAAGAATGTTCTAAAAAAATGATCTACAAAACAATATAGTGCACCCTTCACAAAAAAATTGTATAGCGCACTTACAATTTCCCTTTGGCAATACCACTAGCCTTAAACGAGTAAGGACTGAGGAGTTTAGTGATTTCAAATGTAAGACATAACGTATATGTCAATAAATGACATATGAGTTTGTATATACATTGAACCAGTGAAGTGGTAAGACATTAATAACCATAATGCAAGAATAACATATGTATTTCAAACGTGGTAAATCGTAAAGGGAAACCTAGGACCTGATCAACGATAGCTTAATCGATAAAGAACTACTACATAATTGTTGTGTACAACCCACGTGCCTGAGTTATGTAAATGTTGCATAGTAATTCGTTTGCCTCGAGTACGTGGCTTGCTAGTGGCCTGGGGCGGACGCAGGATCCCGGGTGAGAGGGGCGTACTATGGGCGAGTATAAATTTTTATGGAGGGGCAAAAAAAATACACAACATACATAATAATGTTTTTTCCGGATCCGAAGGAGAGCGATTGCCCCCCTAAACCCAATGTACATCCACCCCTGCTAGTGTCGTTGAGGTACGAACCAGAGCGTATACCAAACTTAACAAAGGGTCCAAGGCATGTAAGACCTCGAAGGAGCTTCCAAACTGGTGACCAAATGCATAGCAAGCATGAGACATATCGAAGATTTCGGATGACTAGTTTATATAATCGTGGACCATGTATTAATAATGAACCATGTATGAACTAAGTTCCGATACAGTTATCCAAGCCCTTTGTGGGCTACCTAGGACCTTAGCGACTAGCCACATTATAGGAATTAATATCAGTATAAGTATAACATTTAAACGAAATACTTTTCCTAACCCAAAAAATTCTAAAAGAAAAAAAAACTCTTTAAAAATAATGAAGTCCTAAAAATAAACACTTTAAAAATAGATTTTTTTACTTTTGAAAAATAAAAATAGAATGTTACAAAAACAAAATATCTTTCAAAAAAAATAAAATAGTAGTAACACGTAAACAAAATTAATCATAGTAATCAATCAATAAGTCCTATAACACATACATTTTTTTTTAGGAAACTTGAGAAATATGTTTTAAAAGCATAAAATTTATGTGGTATGTTCCGTAAATAATGTATTCAAAAGTATGCTTCGGTAGGATTTTCGTAGAACGCAACGTAAATACATGGGTTTTCGGTAACATCAAAATTAACCGTCGTTGATTAAAAAAATATAATAATAATAATACCCAAGCAAAACCCACATAAATCTTACGTATAAGTGATTCATTTTTAACAACATGATTTTTTATATCCGTGTAATTAGCTAACCTACTCAAATCTCACTTAAACGTCTTGTATTTTGAGTAGTGTTTAGGTGAAAATTGAGTGAGTTTTGAGTAGGTTAGGTCATTTACGCGGTTATCGAAAAACAAGTTGTTAAAAGCGAGTCACTTATACGTAGGATTTAGGTGGGTTTTGTGTGGGTATTATTATTATTATTATTATTATATTTGTTTAATCAGTGAGGGTTTTTTTGGCGGCTACCGAAAACCCACGTATTTACGTGGTGTGCTATCGAAATCCTACCGAAACATATTTTCCAAATCTTTATTTACGTAGCATCCTGCATAAATTTTAGGAGATTGAGGCAAAAGGACATAAAAGATTACAAAATGAATAAATAGGACACACTTCTTTTTTTAATTGTAAAAAGGATAAACAATTTCAGACGGACAAAAATACCTTTAAAGGGACGCGTGCATATCTTCAAGTCCTTCCGTTCCGCTTCAGGTTTGTTTTGTTTTTGTTTTTTTTTTTCTTCAAACATCCGTAACTTTTGATTTATAACTTCGATCATCGCAAAATTTTCACCAAAATTCATATTTTTTTTGCTCTTTAATTTGAGCCCAAATACGATACCCTTCCGACGTAAATTTTGAAATCGAAAAAATATTTGCATTAACCGGAGCGTTTTTCTTATAAACGACCGTAACTTTTGATTTAGAACACCGATCATCAAATTTTTTTGACCAAAGTTCATATTTTTTTTAATCTTCATTTTGAGACCTCATTTGATACCTTTTCGACGTAGTATTTGAAATCCGAATTTAATCGCAGCATTTACACCAACACAGTATCAGTAAACAGTATCGGTATCAGTAAACTGTATCAATATCAGTAAACAGTATTAGGCTCATTTAAGGCTTAATTCAAGTGACTACTTCAAGGCACACATATCTAGCTCATATAAGGCTTAATTCAAGGGACACAATATCATATCTGGCTCATATAAGGCATACAATATCACTAACAGTATCATATAAGGCATACAGTATCAGTATCAATAAACAGTATCAGACTCATTAAGGCTTAATTCAAGTGACTACTTCAAGGCACACATAATATCCATTTCTAGAAACCATGCTTCCATTTCTTGCAGATTCAATGAGAAAACAAGAACGACTATAATTGAAAATGACTACTCTAGCCTCTTTTATAAGAGCCAAAGCACTTAAAATTTCTAACAGGATCAGTCTAACATTATCACCACTACTATTTAACATCTCCAAAATAGCTTGTAAGCCACCATTTCTAAACAAAAGCATACGATTCCTGGCACCGAAAATGACGATATTTCTAAGGCACTTCAAAGCTACCACCTTTGTACTACCTTCAAAATCCTGTGCTAGCCTTAACAAGAAAGGAATAACCCCAGATTGTCCAATTACTACCGCTGCCTTTTTCTATACGAGCAACGCGTTATAAGCGATAAGCAGAAACTTCCTGAATTGATGGATTCCGATTATCGGATGCATTTGCAAGATTGAGGGTGGCTTGAATTTGTAATGATCTATTGTCGCTAAAAACCGCACTTTGGTAAAATTGAAATGCTTTATCCCAGTCCATGCTTAACCTTGTTTGATTTTTCATCCAATTTATTCATTAGGAGATGCCCCTTTGATTGACTCAAAGCTTATCTTCCGGGAAAATAAATGAGAAATCCAATCCGAGAAAACGTTAGGCATGCAACTGAAATCTCTGAAGAATTCAGGGTCATACTTCCTTGTTTTTAAAGTCCATGCAATTTGGCAATCAAATCAACATGAGTGGCATAATCACTCTCATTAAAATCACCTTTGTTCATCATCCACCATTGAGAGAGCTATAGGAATCGAAGCGGAAAAAAAAAAACAACATTAGTACAAAAAAGCATGAGGTGAATGAGAAGACACAAAATTGCCTATATAGCATCCAATTGAGTACGAATGCTTAGCTAATCAATCAGTCACGCACTTATGTTATTACCAAAATCGTTCAAGCATTAAGCCGCTTCTGAAGGAAAGATAAATGAGATGAAAGCAAATATACAAGTCGGTCGAGAACTCCCTGAAAAGCCTTCACATACATTTGTCGTAATCGAAGGCCAAGCTTTGCAAACAAGTACTCTGAACGGCTAATCTCATTTCTTTGTTTGACCCAATTTTCCACAATTTGAGGGATAGACGATGTCGAGGGAGAAGGAGGAAGAAGAAACAACGTGTTGGAAGATAATGGTATATTAATCCGGTGAAATTTATTTGTCCTAAAAAAAATTGAAGTTGGATTAACACTTAATTAAAAGAAAGAAAATTGACTATAAACTAAATTTTTCCTAAATTTTATACTTTTAAGGCATATTTTAAGTTTCCTTTTTAAAAAAAAACAGAATCCTATAACATAAAAAAAAGTTTAACAAACTGTGCTGATGTCAAAATTTTATTTATTTTTTTGGTATGATAATGGCAATTCTTAAAAATAAAAAAATACATCTATGACAGGGGAGAAGTGAGATGTCTGGAGTTGATCTATTTTCCTTTCTGTCAAAGAAAGAAAATAAAGAAGGTTTGAAAAGAGCGAAAGAAAGCTGCCTTCACGCCCAATCACCGATAGATAATCTCTTCAAAACGCAAAAGCACTCTCTTTCTTCATTGCCCTTCTTCATTGTGTCAATTTTGTATCTCTCTTTCTCTTTGCTCCTGAACAAGGAAAAAGCTCAGGCGAAGAAAAGAGGAAGAGAGATCTCTATTCCTTCTGTACCAATTTCTCAAATCTTTTGTGCTACATTATTTCGCTTCCACCATGAACGACCTCTTAACGGTAGTTTCTATTTTCCTTTTTTTTTTTCCCCCTTCTTCTTCTAATTGTTTCTTCTTCTTTTTTCTTTTCCCGTTCTTTTCTGGGATTCTTCGGACAGCTGCATATTTTGATTTATTGGATCGTGGCATCCAGTTTAGCTCAGTTATCTGAAAATTTCCCTAATTTTATTAGTTTTCCCTCTGTCACTGGATTAGCTGGGTACCACTTTTTTTAGATCGTCTTTCCATCGAAATTGCATTTATATTCAATTCCTGAACTGGGAATCTGTAATTCGTGAAGAACTCTTTGTTAGGTAGCTATTATTTCTCGAGTTTATTGGGTTTCTTTCATGTAAAGCTGACTTAACAATGTGGTCTTTTTGGTTCAAAGTTTACATTTTTTTTGGGTGTAAATATTAAACATATGCCGACTGTTTTGGGAAGGGGGTGGGGGGAGGCTGTGATGGGTGGGGGTGTCAACAAGGATGGATTGGGGTGGTAGGAGAAGGTGAGTTTCTTGAATGTGGTAATTCTTTTAGCTGGGAGGGGTTTAGAATACGGACTTACAACTGTCAATTTTCTTTCTTTATTGCACAGATACGTTTTTATTGAGAATGTGTACTAAAACGTATCCTTAATTTGCTTTTGTAGGATTCATTTGTCATCCCTCGGAATGAGGCTTCTAACAGTGGAGATATTGAGATGGGAATCCAGCAGAATATGAATTCAGGAGAACTTGGCCTGGAGAATTTTTTCAAGAAGGTAGCTGAAATTTCTCTCTTGTGTTTCTCCATCTTAAATGTTCTTTTTCTTTTCCTACTTAATTGGAATTTTGTTTCTTAAGCTTCAATTTTCAATGACTAGGTGCAAGATATTGAGAAACAAAATGAGAAACTGAACAAGCTGCTAAAAAAACTCCAGGTATGTATAGGCTCCCTGTTGCGCACCTAACTATTCAGCTATGCATGAAGGTCAAAACTCATGGTATAGCCATTTGGAATCATGTTTACAGCCTCTGAGGCTCTGACCGTATGACGAGAACTTAATATCGCCTGTAACAACAGAATGGAATGCTTATTTGTGTCGCTGATCATGAGAAGTTTGATGCTTGAATGGATTAAATTCTCTTTTAAAAAAGAACCGTGGGTCTTATATGTTATTCAGTAAAACCCAACCCTGTGTTTAAATAGCCACTTAGATGCACGACCGTAGTGTATTAGCATTAGCAACTAAGGAGTCAAAGTAAATTAATTTGGTTTTTGTTGTAGTGCGTAATGGAATCAGTTGGTGCCATAGTTAATTGCTTCCTGAAACATGAGTTTATTTTGATTACCAGAGGTAGCTTCAGACAAACAGAACTTTAACTTTCTTGTCTTGGGTTTGCATTTATTTTTTACCTAACTGTAACCCTTTCAATCGTATTATTCAGCTTTTGATAAAATGAATCTTGTGTTGAAGTGTAGTAATGTTGTATTAGAACTTTAAGTGGCAAATCTTCAAAAAGTAAAATAAAAAATTGTGTTCCATAATCATTCTCCAGCAAAAGGTTGGAACTTGGAAGAACAGAGTAAATGTGTCCTCCGTATGATTTGAAATAACAAATTCATTTCGGTTAGCTTTGACTTACTTGCCTCTAAATGTGATATTATATTATTTTTAACAAAAAAACCATGATAGTTTAGGATATCTAACATCTATAGTTTTTTTAAATGATATAAAGCTAAAAGCATGATTCTCAATGAATAAAAATTGGTACTTAATGTAAAACTCAGCAATACATATATTAATGTGCTTTTGACATTTTTGTTTCAATTCTTACTAGCTAACAGCCATGATTTCTGCAGGACGCTCATGAAGAATCTAAATCCATTACCAAGGCTTCTGCTATGAAAGGTGATAAGTCTCTTTTTGAGTTACGTTAAGCGGTATTACTATGTAATGCGTTTTTCTTTTAACTTTCGTATTAAACTTATGAATATTGATCATTGCAACCTTGTTGTGTACTTGTGTGCTATGGTAAAGCGGCTCGTCTTAGTAAAAAACCCTTTTCAGAATATACAAGTTGTTCTCCTCAAAAAAAAAAAAAAAAGAATATAGAAGTTGTAAATGGTTTGAAGAATATCAACTAGAACCTGTCAAAATGATCTGGAAGAAAGGGACAGAAATTGTATATGTTAATTAACAAGAACGAAACTGTAAAATAGTGTATGAAGCACTCCCCCCATATCCTTTGTGAAGTATATTTTCACCACTCGTTACTTTCTTCTTTGATGTTATTTGGCTTACCCTTAGTCGTTTATATTCTAGCGTGTCTTTGCATTGTGTTTACTGATAAGGGCCGCTTCACTGCTCGTTATACTCAAATATATAAATTTCTAACATCCCAATCGTTTGCTGTTACTACTTGCAGCAATTAAGCAACGAATGGAGAAAGATGTTGATGAAGTGGGTAAAGTTGCACGTATAATCAAAACTAAAATTGAGGAACTTGACAGAGAGGTAAGTCGAGACTTGCCACATGGTAAGTTTTGTACATCCTTTGGGGGACTTCATCTTCTAAAAGTGTTTTTATTGTTTTATACAGAATTTAGCGAATAGACAAAAGCCGGGATGTGGAAAAGGATCAGCGGTTGACCGATCAAGATCAGCAACCACAGTGTAATTTATAGTAGATTTGAATAAACTTTTCTTACATCTAAGTTGCATGTACTTATGTGAATCTGTCATGAATGATCTTCAACTAGACTAATTTCTGATTGCATCACTCGTTGAATGAGCTGCCTTTATGTGACAAATCGGCTGATTTTGCCAATTTGTAAACTTTGTTTCTTTCTCCTTTGTTTCGTAGGACTAATTTCGAACCTTCGGTTAGAATGTTGCAAAGAATTTCTATATTGTTAGTTTAATACATTTACACGACTCCATAATTTGGAGTTTTTGACTTGAATTTCTTTTTAACAATTTCAGTGCTTTAAAAAAGAAGTTCAAAGACAAGATGGCTGAATTTCAGGTAAATACATACGATTCACGAAATGCAGTAGCCAGTATACATTGTTCCTGGTTGTGGCAACTTTTCTTTTCATTTAGTTTGTGACTTTGCCTGCAGACTTTGAGAGAGGGCATACATCAAGAATACCGTGATGTTGTCGAAAGACGAGTTTTTACAGGTCTTAACTGCATCCACATGCATTTCATTGTGTCCTAACTTCTTTTGTATATACTGATACTAAAATTTTGAACTTTATTGACATGGTTGGTGTACTAATGCGGCATCCAGTAACCGGAACTCGAGTAGACGAAGAGGTATAGTACTTCTTCCTGAATTTTGATCTCACACACAATCTGATCATTGGGGTCTTCCAATTACTTGATTTTTTTTAATACCCTTTTTCCAGACAATTGATAGATTGATAGAGACCGGGGATAGCGAACAAATTTTCCAGAAAGCTATACGGGAACAAGGTCGAGGCCAGGTTTGTATTTGCTATTTTCCCATTTGTTAATGTATAAGGTGGCCATTTGCTTCCTTCAAAGCCGTTATTTTGTAGACTTGTTCACCGTTTGTGCATTGTAGGTAATGGATACTCTTGCTGAAATACAAGAGCGTCATGATGCAGTTAGAGAACTGGAGAGAAAGCTTCTCGATTTGCAACAGGTGCAAATACTATAACCTAAATATTTGAACCAGATTTTGTGTTGGGGGCTTTTGTGTATGTGTGTGTGTTGTGTTTTGCATAGCTAGCTGCATGATCTTTACTTGGTCTAAGGTTCATTCATAAGTTGATTCATAGCTTTCATGATAGCTTTTTGATCGAGTATGATGAGTTATATGTGATCAATATTGGATTTCAACAGATTCTTGTAGTTCACGTGAAACGTGTATTTGTTTTACCCGTAATTTGGATCGGGAATCATGTCCATTAATGGACAAATGTGACTCCTTCAGTTTCCTTTTAGTTATCTTAATTCCTGTTTCAGATGTAAAAATATGTCCAAAACGCGTTTTAATTGTTCTTTTCCATGACACTGTTGAAATTGTTTTCTTATTATCATAATATCAATAAACATGAGATTTCGTAACTATATTTGCAGAAAATTATGAATAAATTTGATATAGTTTGATGCACTCAAAGTATGCTTTTAAGGTCTTGCAGTCAACTGTGATGGCTAAGAAAAGGATAGATTGAATACTAGCAAGTGACGGTTCATGTGTGTGTCTGTGGGATTTTCCTTTTGCCTCCCATTTCTTCTACCCCCTTTAGGGGAGGGTGGTGTTCTTAGGGGTATTGGGGGGTGCTGAAGGGGTAGAGCTGGTGGAATTTTAGAAGTGTGAGGATTTAATTTGAGGGCTTGATTGGAATTGCAGGTTTTCTTAGACATGGCAGTGTTGGTAGATGCTCAAGGGGACATGCTTGATAACATTGAATCACAGGTAAACCTCTTAGAACAACAAAATTCACTACATCAGTGCACACATTTTTATCATATGTTAAAATGCTAAAACATTGTTTCCTTAAACAAAAAACAAAAAAAAAATAAATTTACAGGTTGCAAATGCAGTAGATCATGTACAGTCTGGGAATGTTGCTCTCCAAAGAGCAAAGTCATTGCAAAAGAACTCAAGGAAATGGATGTGCATTGCAATCATCATCCTTCTCATCATCGTCGCCATCATCGTTGTGGGAGTACTTAAGCCATGGCAAAGCAACAAGGGTGCCTGATGAATTTTGATCAGACTCTGCTAAAATATGTGTGTAAATGTTTTTTTTTTTTTTTAAAAAAAAAAAAAAAGGCAGCCGGCATTCTTGAATTGATGTACTATATTGATTGAGTGATTGGTCTGATTTTCACGCTTTTGCCTTGTTGTTTTCTTGTGTAATTCCACCAGTTTTCTGCAACTTTTTATGCTCAGATGTTGTATTTTCGGGACTTCCACGTATCCTGTTTTGCTGTTATATATGGAGAGAACGATGAATATTCTTTTGATTGTTTGAACAATAAATTATATCATATTATATATTGATTGTGGATTGTTGTATATGGCCGCTCATTGTAATTTTTTTATTTTTTTGGCGTGATTTATTGGACAACACTGTATCAATCTAAAAGATTTTTTTCATAATACAACCCATTTTAGAAAGGTTGTATCAAATTAATGTATCATGTTCTTTTATTTATATACCATTAACCAGTCACAAGCAGCATATTTATGTTTATAGTCAAATTAATTTATTATATTAATTGCTAATGTTTTTATTGATTTTATATCTTCTATATCTCGTTATATATCAAATGTTGTGCATTAAAAATTTAAAATTATTGTCCGGTAATCAATACAATATCCTTGGTGTATGTAATATTTTTTTCTTATAATAACTGTCTGGGATATCACTTTGTTATTATCATCTGATAATTTAATTTTTCTTTTTTGAATTGTGCTTCAAAACATATTATACTCGATAAACTCAATGTAAAAACTTGTGTTTGGTTTAGGTTCTTAATTTTTATTTTATTTTTGAATTGCAGCAGCTCAAATGCCTGTGCTCAAACTCAGATTCGAGAAATTAAAATTATTCGACTCATTTAGAATATTACTCGATTCTATTCGGCTCGATTAAGGCCCTAGTTCTGGGCTTTGAGCTGGACTTGTGCTTGGCTTGGGTTGAACAATATTTCTGTTTCCAGCTAAACTAAACACACAAGTGCACCAAAAGCCCTTTTAAAATTGGCTAATTACTCCCCTAAAATAAAAAAAAATGCTAAATACAATTTTAATTTTTCTTCCAGAAAACACCTTTAGAGCACGTACAATGCTTCAGGATAAATCTTGAATAGCCTAAGAAAGATGTCGGGATAAAGTTAAATTGATTAAGAATGGTTACTCTGAGTTCACACACAAGAGAGTGAAAACAAAATAAATAAATAAATTGCTAATGACGAGGGTGAAAATGATACATTCTATTTGATTTAATGGATCTCAGGCGTATATGCATTTTAACCCACTAATGTTTTACTGACCCTCATAATTAAATAATGTGGTGATGCTATGTGATTAATACCCCTTTGTAGATAGAACTAAAGAAGATTGTTATGGTATTCTTAGGTCATTAATTACAAGTAAATAATTACAAATGATGCAGATGAGTGATTTGATTTAATAGAAAAAATCATCATATGAAACAATCTAGACAGTGCCCATTTGTATTTTTGTTATTTATGGTAATTTGCTTGTTGCTCATCTAAGTAACACTTTGTGAAACTTCTATTTTTAGGATTATATATTTTCTTATAAAAAAGTTGATGATATTCTTAAAGAATCAAGCCTTCTCTTATTCTTAAAGGGTAAACCCTACACTCGAGGGTCCCCATACTCCCGATCTCACAGGTGTATGGAGATGTAAATCTGAGTACCTAGTAACTTAGAACACAAGCTGCCTATTGACAGGAGACAAAGAGCCTTCTCTTATTCTTGATTCGTTTTCCGTAGGAGTGGAAAACTTTTAACGTTTTAATTCCGGCTTGTGAATGTAAATTTTTTATTTTTGTTAGCATGCATGTCCACAATTCGGAGTTAAAAATCATACATCCATCACCGCTTAACGTAATTGATTTGATCTCAACGTAATTGATTTAATCTCATACACTTTGGGTACGACATCGGTCCACTTAAAAAATTGATGATATTTAAGAATCGTCCGGATTGAATTGCAGGTAATCGTATCAATAAGTAAATTGATGGTGTTTGAGATGATTTACGATTGTAAGTGTCAATAAGACTACTTACGTATCCAAAGTGCATGAGATCAGGTCAATTAAAGTAGTTCTTGATTGTGAGGATGAAGATTCTTCTACAGGCCTCCATCGTGGGAAAGTTGATTGTGAATCCTTGATTTTGTGGCTAGTGATTGAGGGACCATTATGATGCTATCGTGGAGCGGTCATGGCTCAATTACACTAATATTAAGGGATGTAATCGAAAATGAGATCATGACAATTAATGAAGATCAATCGTGGGATTCTGCTCTTAATGAGTGGTAACCGCCCTTTGTGATCGGGGACGATATCTAATGTTCTTGATTGATCTGGATGAACCCGAGGTCATGTCGGTAATGTAGGACCGTAGACATGCATCCAGTGTCATGCCGGATGTCTGAAGCTATAAGTAGCTTGTACCGAGTTGAGATGTTTTTGGTTGAATCTGAATTGAACCAAGCTGAGGACCTGAGCTTTGAGGATGACCAGAATGAGATCAGTGAAGCTTTGGCTGAAGCTTTAGCACAAGGGGGCCCAATAGTGGGCTAAATCTGGGTCGGCCCATTTACTTATATGGCCCGCTTAATGCCTTAAGAAAGGCACGTGTATAATTTCCAAGTCGTACCCATATCAACAATTTTATTGATATAAAATTCGGTACAAATTACATGTTTATTGAAAAAAAGTTTAGGTTGGGTGGGCTTTTAACTCCATCCTTGTCTGAGGCAAATTAAGACAGAGCCGGGAATCGAGACCAAGGTAGGCTAGTAGACAGTATTGAATGGTCAAGTGGTTGCATTAAAACAGATTAATGGTATTCTATATACAGATTCTGTAGTATAAATAATGTTATTTTGGGTGGGCTTAATTAGCCTCCTTAGGTCTTATACTTACCTCCGTCTTTGATCATGATATAGCCTCCTTAGGTTTTGTTGCGATAACTGTTGCGTCATGACAAATCACCCTTGATGCCAGCGCGCAAAAATAAAAACCATGACATATCATTGAAATTACCTCCAACAAACACTAAATATAAATGACTAGTATACCTACCAAATATAATACACTTTTATTTATTTATTTATTAATGTCACTAACTTAGTAATCACCCAACCAATAAGATTTGCAGACTAAAATTAATTAATACGTACTGTTTGAAATCTATACACAAAGACCTTTGTTTAACACCTTCAAGATCTTTTCTAGCTACTATTACATTTGATTCATCATCATCAACAACAACGTCATTAATTCTTGTTTCTACAATTCCCAACTTGCTTCATTTTCATTTGCCATGTCTTTCTCTTCCCAACACTTGTCACCTTATTTAAGTTGCATGCCTCCCATTGGGTTTTTTTCCTGTCCATCATCATTTAATTTAAATCAAAGTTAAATTAGTTTTCACTCTCTCCAATAATCTGCACCATGCCAAGAAGAGAAGTAAGAAGGAAGCATAAATATACATGCATATTAATTTCTTTAATTTTCTCAATTCATTCAATTGCTCCTCTTGTACTAATTTGTATTAATTACTACTTTTGTTAATTATATAATCAAGGTTATGTGGCCAAGACTGATAGCTGGCAAGCTACTAAAAAGGCAAGTGGGGAGGAATAATTTCATTGCTGATTTTCCTACTCATGATATGGATTTCAGTATCAAATGCTTGAGCTCTGAGAGCATTTTTGCTCATTTTGAAGAAACTCATAACTACAAGTAAGATTATACTACATGTATACATATTAATTATGAGATATCATTAATACTGCATTAATTATTTCATCACTAGTTATACATTAACATATTATTGAAACAAACTTATTTTAATTTGGAGTGGATCATTTTAAAGGGTATTTGTTAGCACATGGAATCTTGGAGGTGTTGCACCAAAAGGAGATTTGGACATTGATGATTGGTTAGACATGTGTAACCATCCTTGCGATATCTATGTTTTTGGGTACGTACGTTCGTTCGTTTGTAATCTTACCGTTCTTAATGAACCGATATGTAATTATCAAAATCATAATATATATTAAAAAATTGAATTAATATTTTGACTATATTGATGAACGACTAATTAATGGAATTTTGTGCATATGTTTGCGAATATTGCTTCAGTTTTCAAGAAGTTGTGCCCCTGAAGGCCTCGAATGTATTCGGTTTTGAAAATCCAGACATCACCAAGAAATGGAACTCAATCATTAGAGCAGCTTTGAACAAGCAACAATTAGATTACAGCGGCGCTAAATTCAAATGCATCATGAGTAAACAGATGGTCGGGATTCTAATCTCCGTATGGATACGATCTGATCTTCGTTCATTCGTTCGAAACCCTAGCGTTTCATGTGTTGGCTGTGGCATTATGGGTTGCTTAGGGAACAAGGTACGTAACGTAACATAGGTAATATAAATTAATATATATATATTTCATTTCCCATTCTAGCTTATAGGTATATATAATTGTTATGATTTCATTGACTATATATATATATGTGTTTGATTAATTAACAGGGTTCAGTGTCAGTACGATTTGGGTTACATGGAACAAACTTCTGCTTTGTATGTAGCCATCTAGCATCTGGCTCTAGAGGAGGTGACGAGAAGAATAGAAATTCAAATGCTGTTGAGATTTTGTCCAGAACTATTTTTCCTAAAGGCCCTTTTCATGATTGCCCTCGAAAGATTCTTGATCATGAGTATGTCCAATTTCTTCTAATTAAATAATAATTAATACTCGTTTAATCCAAAATGTTTTTTGATTAATCAATTAATTAGATGGCTCTAATCTCAAGAGATTTTGTTTTTAAAAAATGATTGCCAATTAAAGTACAGGACATGATCTAACACGGATCAAACTCTATTTAAGTAACATTTGTAGAGCAATCAATCAAACCATACATCGAGGTTTTTTTTTTTTTTTTTTTTTTGTCTTCATCACATATATTTTAAAAGAAAATGTTAAAGTTTGCCATCAATTTTCATTTGTTGACTTTATGTATAAAAACAGGACAAGAAATTGCCATCATTTTCTTCTTTGTACATATATACATATACTTAATAAAAATGAGCTACTTAGTCAACCGAGATTAACCAGCAAATTAAAAGCAGAAAGGTTTTTTAAGACTATATATAAATATCTAATAATTTAAATTGAGGGGTACGTATATAATAATATTGTTTTCGTGTAGCCGTGTAGTATGGCTTGGAGATTTGAACTACAGGATCTCGCTACCTGAATCTGCTACTCGATTTTTGGTTGATAAGGAAGAGTGGAATGCTTTGCTTCTAAATGATCAGGTGCTTTTTATTTTATTATTACACAGCTAGTGAATTATAAATTACTGCATTATACATGCACACATTGATTAAACTGATACAATTACAGTAAACTTGAAGTACATGGTGAAAAAGTAAAAGGAAACCATAAAATTATATTGTGGAAGAAGAAGAAGAAGAAATCGAGAATCTGATTACAAAACTAATGCTTCTGAAACTTAAAGTTGTTGGTAGTACACACCTACTTTATATAGTAGAAGGTGGTAGTTACAAAGTGTGGTCTAACTAATCGACAAACTTATAACTGACTACTCCTATTGTGTCTGCACTAATGTCTAGTATAAGTGATTTCTAACTTGTATTTAGGTGCTGCCACACCCCTCTCAAGTGGAAATCACTTCACTTTGTAGATGTTGCATATAGGGCAGCATGAAAGCGAGTTATGGAAAGTGGTTTTGTCTAGGGCCTTTGTAAAGAGGTCAGCCAACTGCAAATGAGTGGAAATAGGTAGTGGATTTAGCAATCCAGACCGGTATCTGTCCCTTATTACATGACTATCTATTTCTATATGCTTTGTCCTCTCATGGAAGATGGGATTCTCCACAATGTACAAGGCACTTTTGCTGTCACAGAAAAAAGGTATAGGTCTCTCTTGTTTTATGTTGAATTCTTGTAATAGATATGTCAACCAGTGCAGTTCACAGGATGCCATTGTCATGGCCCTGTACTCTGATTCAAAGGAACTTCGAGAGGCTGTTGTCCGCTTCTTTGCCCTCTAACTTATCAAAGAGTTCCCTAGGAATACTGAAAAACATGTGATTGATCTCATTGTGTCATCACAGCCTACCCAATCAAGATCAACATATGCTTTTAGTTCTAGTGATCCTTGTGCAGAAAATAAAATTCCTTGTCCAGAGCATTCTTTAAGTATTTTAGGAGCCTATGTGCTGCTTTGAGTTGAAGTTCAGTTGGTGAATCAAGAAACCGACTCAGTAGTTGTGTAGCTAAAGTGATGTCAGGTCTAGTTATGCCTAGATACAGAAGCTTTCCAACTAGGCTTCAGTAATAACTGTTTGATTCCAGCTTTGAGGAATCCTTGCTGTGCAGCTTTTGAGATGTATCCATAGGAGTTTGCACCGGTTTACAATCTGTATAACCATAGTCTTCTAGTAGCTCTAAACAGTATTTTCTTTGAGTTAAAACTATGCCTTCTCTTGATCTTGCAACTTCTAATCCTATAAAATACTTGAGATCTCTAAGATCCTTAATGCCAAACTTTGAGTTTAAGAAGCTCTTTAGGTCTTTAATTTGATCCATACTTGGACTAGTGATATGAGGACATCATCAACACAAACCAGTAAAGCAATGAAGTTATCATCTTGTCATTTGAGAAAAAGGCTATAGTCTTGTTTTGACTGTCTGAACCCCCTCTCAAGCAAAGCTTGTGTTAACTTTATGTTCCAATGCCTGCTAGCTTGTTTTAATCCATATAGAGATTTCTTTAGTGTGCAAACTTGTCCAGGTTCTGAGCTGCAACCCTGGGGTATGGTCATGTAGACTTCTTCCGTGAGATCTCCATGTAAGAATGCATTGTTCACATCCAACTGTTACAAATTCCAGCCTTTGGCAGCAGCAATAACAAGAAGAGTTCTAATAGAAGTAAGTTTTTCTATGGGAGAAAAGGTATCAAGATAATCCAGTCCTAGTTGTTGAGTGTAGCCTTTTGCTACAAGCCTTGCCTTAAATCTCTCCACAGAACCATCAACATGTCTCTTTATTCTGTACACCCATTTACAACCAATGTGAGTCTTTTCTTTTGGTAAAGCAACCGGTTCCCATGTACCAGTTTTTTGTAATGCATCAAGTTCATCCTGCATGGCTTTTCTCCATGCTTCATCTTTTACTGCTTCTTCATAACTTTAGGCTCAGTAACGACCTGTGCACTTAAGACATAATTTTTGTAAGTAGTTGATAAATGTGTCAAGGAATCCACATTGTGAATCTTGTGTGGTGTAGTTCTCAATTTTGAATGATGACACACATAATCATTCAAATAGGAAGGAACACCTTTGGATCTGGATGATTTCCTTATTGAAGGAACATTAGTGACAAGATTATTCACAATTGGTTGTTCTGGTCATGATCATTATGTACAATTTCTTGTTCTTGATTATGAGCAAGATTATGACCAATAATCTGTTCCTGATTTTCAAGATCTTGAGATTGTAGTTCTTCCATGAAAGGCAAAGGAAGAGTAAAAGTGTCAATATTACCTGAGTCTTCATTATAGGAAAATTGAGTTCATGAAATGTGACATCCCTACTAATAAAGATTTGCCTAGTCTGCAGGTTTAGAAGGCAATATCCTTTGACATTTATGGCACTACCTAAGTAGACATACCTAATACTTCTTTGAGCAAATTTGTTATCATCAGTATGTAAATTGCAAACATAGGCTAAACAACCAAAGACTTTAATATTTTTGTAACTAGGCACAAAACCATAAAGCAACCCATGAGGTGATTTTTCATTTAAAACTAGAGTATGCAAGACATTTATCAGATTAACAGCATGTATTACACAATAAGTCCAGTATATAACAGGAATCCTAAAACTTCTTGCCACATTTATAATGTGTTGGTGCTTCCTTTCCACAACTCCATTTTGTTGTGGAGTGTGCACCACAAAAGTTTGATGTACAATCCCTTTTTGGGCATAAAAATCAGATAGATTGAACTCAAGGTCATTGTCCGATATTAGAACTTTTATTCTTGCATTGAACCGTGTCTCAACCAACATACAAAAGGTTTGAATTAAAGATCTAACCTAAGACTTGGATTTTAACATATGAATCCAAGTATACCTACTAAAATCATCTACAATGGTAAGAAAGTATCTATGTCCATGAACACCAGTGATCCTGTATGGACCCCAGATGTCTATGTGGACCAAATCAAAACAATGCATAGTAGTAGATTTACTCAAAGGAAAACTGAGTCTTTTTGTTTTGCAAGAGGACAAATGTGACATATTACTTCTGTATCTATAGCAACAACTTTACAATGATAACTCAGAATCGCAATCTTTTGTGAGATGCATGTCCAAGCCTATAATGCCACAACATGTGGTGCTACTTGGACTGATTAGAAACTTCAGACATAGAAACTGCATTAGATTGAGCATTAAGGCAGCAAGCTTTATCAGCCTTAAGAATATACAATCCTTTGATTAGTTCAGCTGAACCAATCCTCTTCAAACTCAGCATGACCTGAATCACACAAGAAACTAGGTAAAATTTGACATTATAAGCTCTAGTTCTTATCAACTTACTAATGGACGTGAGGTTGAAGCTAAATACGGAACACAAAGAACATCACAAAGCACTAAATCTTTATTGACTTTAACATGTCCTATGTGTGTGATTCTCGAATTCTAACCATTAGGCATACTAATTGTCATATTGTCCACAGATTTACAAGAACTAAACAAGGATTTTATTGAAGACAATATGATCGGTAGCTCCAGAATCCATAATCCAACAATACGGTTTAGCAATACCTGACCCTTCCGAAGATGGGAAGTTAGTAGGTAGGGCCACAGAGTTGATCTTTGTATTTCCATATTCTTGATCGCTCCTGAATGATATTAACCTGAGAGTTGCATTGAACACCTTGAGGACCTTCTGACTCACCTTGATCCCAAGAATCTGAACTAACCGAATTTGCATAAGCTCTCTTTTCCTCTACCCCTGAAATTGGGAGGAAACCATGCTTTTTATAGTAACGATCAATAGTATGACCTAACATTCCACAATGTGCACATTTTGGTTTCTTATTTCCATTGTTGAAATTCTTCCTATAATTCCGATTTTGATTATGTGCTGCCATTACCGCTTTCCGATCTTCATTAGAACCAAAGACAGCTGCAGATTCCACAATTTTTGCACCATAAGTGACTCCATAATGCTGTTGTTTTTCTTGCTTAATAGCCATATAAAACACACCCTTAATTGAAGGTAAGGGTTCCAACATTAGAACCTGTGATTTTATTGCTGAATATTCTTCATTCAATCCCTTCAAAAACCGAATTACATACCGCTTCTCAATATATCCCTGAAACCATTTCTTGCACAATCACACTCCGGGGGCACAGGAAGAGTCACTAATTGATCCCATAATACTTTCAACTTTGTAAAATACTGGGAAACAGAGAGATTACCTTGCTTAGTATTTTGGATTTCTTCCATTATATCCGACAACGTATAAGTGTCTCCTCCTCAAATCTATCCTCAAGATCATCCCACATATCTTTGGCGGTCTTATAAGATGCAATACTCTGTGCTATGTCTCTGGAAACTGAATTCACTAACCACGCCTTAACCATACTATTACATTGGCGCCAGGCAGTATAATGATTATCCGTTGGTGCAAGAACCGGAATAGAACCATCTACAAATCCCATTTTATTCTTTGAAGAAAGTGTTGTGGTCATAGAAATCTTCCAGCTATGATAATTGTTGTCATCCAACAACGGCTGAACTAGAATCAAATCCGGATTTTCATTTGGATGAACAACAAAATCTGCAGGAACAACAACTCCTTGAATCTCCATGGAACAATCAAAAGATCTTCAAGAAAAGGAAGAAAGAAACTCTTGATTTGAAGAAAAAATTGAAGTAAGAAACGCGCAGAAGCTCAAGACAGCTCCGATACCATGATTAAACTGATACAATTACAGTAAACTTGAAGTACATCGTGGAAAAGTAAAAGGAAACCAGAAAATTATATTGAGGAATTAAGAAGAAGAAGAAATCGAGAATCGATTACAAAACTAATGCTTCAAACTTAAAGTTGTTGGTAGTACATACGCACCTGCTCTATATAGTAGAAGGTGGTAATTACAAAGTGTGGTCTAACTAACTAACAAACTTATAAGTGACTACTCTATTGTGTTTGCACTAATATTGTCTAGTAGAAATGATTTCTAACTTGTATTTAGATGCTGCAACACACATACATATTGTACAGAGAATTAAAGCATGGGAGTCTTTAAGGGTGCCCAACTGAATCTACCAGAGGCCGGCACCATAACAAGGTTTAACTAGGATACCCTTGTGGGCAAGGGTAGATGCCCTTAAATTAAGGCTCCCTTAAAACATTCGTGTGTTATATATTTTCTTTTCTTGATTTGAAATTTCTGGAACTGTGCGTGCGCAGCTGAAAACGGAGCTAATGGGTGGCCAAGTATTTGAAGGATGGCACGAAGGGACGATAGAATTCGCACCAACATACAAATATAGCGTAAATTCTGATGATTATCATTATGGTCATTTACAAGGCAAGAAGGACAAGAAACGCTCTCCTGCATGGTTCGTACAATCAAGATATATATAGTTTGAAGGCCTCCATTATCTTTAACCATATTCATATTATATGTAGATCTGTATTAATTAATTTCTTATTATAATGTCAATATATATATATACTTTGCAGCATAATATATATTTTATTTTTATTTATTTATTTACATGTTGGGCCGGGGATTAATGTAGGTGTGACAGGATCATATGGTTTGGAGAAGAAATAAACCAACTTGTTTATGCAAGAGGGGAGTCAAAGTTATCTGACCACAGGCCAGTGAAATCAATATTTAGCACCAATGTTAAAATTTCAAGAAGTTCAAAGGATGTGAAAAATATGTTTTTGTCTGAAAGGTTTGAAGATCACATGACAATGAGTTTGGACAATATTGGATACTCATCTGATGATTTTCAATGTAATACTCTGAATTAAATCATAGAATATAAATATTGTTTTTTGAGAATATAATTTTTTTGTTTTTTGTTTTGTGTTTGTGTGTGTGTGCCTAGGCTAGAGACTCCATGCATTGTTTTTCCTGCAGGTAAAATTTTGTATCTATAATCCTACGTACAACTTTTAAATTTGATGATCTATGTAAATTATGGGTCCGGATTCTCGGCTTTGAGAATCCCGGCTTTGAGGACGTGACCGGATCACGTCCGTCCGTTCCAATTGGAGAGAGGACACAAAAGTTGGGTGGTCCTGCTCCGGCCACGTCCCCAAAAGCTGGGGAGATACCGGACAGCAAAAGCAGAAGATCGGAACACGTAAATTATAGTCACTTCAACATGCATCTTGTGTCACATTATTCCTTGTAAATATTTTTGTCTATTAAACTTAATTAGCTTGTGAATTTAATTAGTTTGAGACAACTAATTATAAGTCTATATATATAAACTAGTGAGTTCCGGCCGTGCAAGGCACGGCGACGAACTGCCCTGGCGAAGTCTATACAGCAACAACAATTAAGGAATGTAGATGGACAAATACTTGTTTCTGAAGGAGCAATTTTACATATGGTCACAAGAGAAGTTGAAGCATAAATGTTCCATTGTCAATACAATAGTATTTATACCTCTACCCATCGGAGTAAGGCATAGAAAAGTAAAGAATTCACAGCAAGAAGTAAGCAATTTAGTGCAAGTTGATTGAAGAAAGTACCACACATAACCTAGATTCATGAAACCTAATACGTACCATTTATTTGTATTCATTTACAGAGGAGCTTTTAGACAGCTTTTATTTGTATAAATTTTTTTGCCTGAACATATCTTCAGCACACAATGAAGAAAATAGAATATAAGATACAAGAGGAAACAAATGTAAGTATGGCAAGGTGGAACAGGATACAATTAATCAAAACCTCATGATTACCAAATTTGATGAAAGCATAAGGCCTAGCAGCAGTTTCGA
>JAMYXJ010000458.1:0-21086 GCA_024500145.1 Gentiana dahurica var. dahurica | reverse complement strand
ACAACAAAGCATGGAAGGCCTATAACATAGGACAACTCTCATAGGGAGAGTAGTTCTTTGGACAACTCTCATGGAAGGCCTATAGACTAAGGATTTTTTTTAGTCATTTTAACATTCAAATTAAAGTATTAATTTACCTTATTAATATGCGTGTTTTTGACAACTGCATCAGTCATTTTAAAACAGAAACAGAGGGAGTATGTTTTGACAAAAGAATTTAAAATAAAAAACTTTTGATTTTTCTCAAGTTTCGAATGCCTTTGATAACATCATCTAACTGCACAATTTACACATCATCTTCCAAACATTTCTGGGTGGGCACACAACCGATGAACTATATAGTATATATCTACTTATTTCTCCACAATAACAAACTATACAGATGAGATAAATGTCGATCATTTTTGCCAACATGGAGTTTTGAAATTGAGAACATGGGTTGGAGTATGTTGATTTGATAAAAAACATACCGAAAACTTTCCACCAAAACTTTAGGGACATGAATGTCTAAATTGTATATAAACTTTAGGGACATGAATGTCTAAATTGTATATCTGGTGACTTAAGCTGTGTTCAAGACTTCTATACTCTCCCCCTCAATTTGTTTGGAGATATTTAATGGTGGTACCAAATTAGTTTTCCACAAGTTGTTTAAACTAAATAAATGCTTGGTTTGCTTCAGATTTCTATTTTTGAAGGAAGATCCATGTATACCTTGAGATCCATAAAATGCACATAATATAGAAAACCATTAGTAGACTAAATAAGGGATAGTCAGACTGGACAAGTTCTAATACATGACTAGTTTTAGATTAAGAATCGGTATGACTCACAAAAGGTAACTTTCTCATTAAAGAACACATTAAAAGACTTAAGAACATGATTCAAAACTCTTTCAGATGGATGGCACAATCTCTGAAAACATACTCCTACATCAGACCTACTACACAAAGTACTAACAAATGACTTCTTATTTAAACCAACTTGTTCTTGGGAGAAAATTGGACCGAGTTGAGATTTGGATGAAGAAAAACTGAATATAGAATTGAGAATTTCTTTTATTATTTGTTCTTCCTTATTTTTTTACAAAGACAGTCGCATATAGATATATAGGGAATACTAGAAACCCTAAAAACCTAAATTACCATACACGCCCTTTTGTAAAAATAAATAAATAAAACAAACATATTCAACTAGTCGTATCACTCTATCAGAGACCGAGTCACCATTCAACTCTTAACCATTAATGATATGATCAAACAAATCTTCCTTATCTCTCCAATCAACACCTTATTACTCCTTTGATCATGATCTCCGCTTGACTGAATATTATGATTGACGTGATTGCATGATTCACGTATTTATGGTGCATGGGCCGTTAATACTCCCCCTCAAACGAGGCTGGGACTTGGGATCAGACCGAGTTTGCGTCGTAGTGGCTGGAAGAGATGCTTGGGCAATGACTTAGTGAAGATGTCAGCCAGCTGGTCAGTGGCGGAGACGTGGCGGGTGATCAAGAGTTTTCTGGCGACCTGTTCTCGGACATAGTGATAATCAAGTTCAATATGTTTGCTTCGGGCATGGAAGACAGGGTTGATGGTCATATATAGGGCACTTAAATTGTCACAGAGGAGCAGTGGCGTGTGCGGTAGGGGCATATGTAGCTCTCGGAGGAGAGACGTGAGCCAAGTAAGTTCGGCAGCGGTATGAGCCATGGCACGATATTCTGCTTCAGTGCTGGAACGAGAGACAGTGGGCTGTTTCTTCGAGCACCAGGAGATGAGATTAGGACCAAGGAAGGAGCAATAGCCAGTGACAGATCGGCGTGTAGTGGGACAACCTGCCCAATCGGCATCAGAGAACGCGTAGAGGCGAAGTTGAGACACAGCTTGAAGAGATATACCAAGAGTCAAAGTGGACTTAACATAGCGAAGAAGGCGTTGGACTTGTTGCATATGCAACTGAGTCGGAGCTTGCATAAACTGAGATAGGTGATTGACCGCATAAGTGATGTCGGGGCGGGTAAAAGTCAAGTATTGAAGAGCGCCAATGAGACTCCTGAAAAAAGTAGCATCGGCAGGGGGGATGTGTGTGGGACGAGAGGTTTGACGGCGAGGGGAGTGTTTCCCGGCTTACAATCTTGCATGGAGGCCCGTTGAAGAATCGTAGTAGCATAATGAGATTGATGAAGGTGCAGGCCTTGAGAGGTGACATTAATTTTTACTCCAAGAAAATGGTGAACAGTACCAAGGTCCTTCATGGCAAATTCGGTATTGAGTATGGTGAGAAACGAGTTGAGCAGGTGCGGATTGGAACCTGTAATAAGCATATCATCGACATACAACAGAAGCACTAGAGTGCTTTGATTAGCGTGATAATAAAAAGAGAGGGATCAGATAAACTACAATGAAACCCAAACGAGAGCAGAAAGGAACTGAACCGATCAAACCAAGCCCGAGGGGCTTGTTTTAACCGTAAAGAGCCTTGCTGAGTCGACAAACATGATTTGGAAATGTAGGGTCACACATACCTGGGGGTTGGTCCATGTATATAGTTTCGGAAATATTACCATGTAAGAAGGCGTTTTTTACGTCGAGTTGGCGGATGGACCATTGACGAGAGAGAGCAAGGGATAGAACGACACGAATGGTGCTAGGCTTGACCACCGGAGAGTAGGTCTCAACATAGTCCAAACCATCGACTTGGGCATAACCTTTGGCGACCAAGCGAGCTTTGAGACGATCAAGCGAACCATCAGCTTTAAGCTTAGCCTTAAACACCCATTTGGAACCTATGACATGCATATCGGGAGTTCAGGGAACTAAACACCAAGTTTTATTATCAGACAAAGCAGTCAACTCATCAAGCATAGCGGACTTCCAACCATCATGTTTTAAGGCACTTTTGACCGTCTTAGGCTCGGTGGGAATGGAAGTGTAGAGGGCATCAAGGGCATACTTAGGGTTAGGTTTAAAAATACCATGTTGAGCACGGGTTATTCTTGGGGAGGGAGGTGGTATAACTGGGGAGGTCGGGGGAGAATCATCGGAGGGAAAGTCATCATTTTCGGAAGAAGGTGAATTGTCATCAATGGGGGGTGGGGTTGGAGAATCTGGGAGGTCTAGGGGGTGAGGTAAAGATCAGGTGACTGCATGGGGGGGCGGTGTGTGTTGGGGCGGTATGCATGGGAGGGGAACTAACTGACATAGCAGGTGAAGGAGCAATGGAGTCACCTAGCCAAGAATCAAAGATTTTTAAGACATAAGGCCGATTAATGTGGGGCATAGTTTTATAGGGGAGAATGGTTTCATCAAAGACCACGTGACGGGACAGAAAAAACTTTCGAGAAGAGGGGTGAAAACATTTATAACCTTTATGTTGATTACTATAACCGACAAACACACAAGGAAGAGATTTAGGATCGAATTTATGACGCTTAGTATCCCAAGTATAAGGATAGCACTTTGACCCAAAAATTTTAAGAGTAGTGTAATCCGGGTGCTTGTTGTGCAATAAGAAAAAAGGGGACTCGGTTTTATTTGTGAGGGAGGGGACTCTATTCATCACATACACGGCAGTTAAAAACGCTTCAACCCACAAAAATAGAGGCAAACGACTATGAAAGAGCATAGTAAGGCCAAGTTCACGTATGGTACGATGACGTCGTTCAACAGTGCCATTTTGCTGTTGTGTGTGTGGACAAGTGATTAAGTGGGTGATGCCTTGAGCAAGTAAGTGATTGATAAGAGGGGTACTAATAAATTCTCCCCCTCCATCCGTGTGTAACTGCTTAATAGACATATTAAACTGAGTTTTAGCATACTGCTCAAAATATAAGAACACGTTATAGAAATCAAATGTATGCTTCAACGGGACAAGCCAGACGTACTTGGAGAAATCATCAACAAAACTGACATAATAATTAAATTTGCCTATTGACTCAACAGGGGCCGGACCCCAAAGATCACAGTGTATGAGTTCAAAAATAGCAGAGGAAATATGTTTAGAACTAGAAAAATGGAGCTTGGAAAGCTTGCCCAACTGACAACTTTCACAGATGTGCTCCTGTTTATTAGAACCTAACAAATTTATAAAACTTTTATTTTTTAAGGCCTGAACAGTTGGTAGCTGAACATGGACAAGACGTTGATGCCAAATCTCCAGAGTACTGGGCTTAGTCGCATGGGCAAGATGAGCTTGATGATCACCAGTGAGGGCATAGAGATTTCCTCTACATTCGCCCGTCAGAAGAATCCTGTCTGTGACGTTTTCCTTAAGAGCAAAACCATTATTAGTAAACAAACAGTGTGCATTATATTGTTGAGTGAGTTGCCGAATGGAAATTAAATTCTTAGTCATATTGGGAACCAATAACACATCGGAAACTATTACAGGTATATCTCTATAATTAATATGAACCTCACCGATACCACTAATTGGAAGAGCAGTTCCATTACCAACGATAACAAAGTCAGTTTTTGAACAAGGCTGAAAATTATGTAGAAGCTTATGATTACCTGTCATATGATTAGTAGCGCCTGTATCCATTAACCACTCGGTGTCGGCGACGGTGTTATCTAGTGTAAGGGCGGAGAGGGCTTGAGGCAGAATATCCTCCTTGGCCTTGCTGTTCCACCAACAAATTGTAGACACATGACCCTGCACATGATGTATAACATTTATATGATAAAAATTACGATGTTTTATATACGTTATCAACTCTTTTTATATAAAATATAAGAAATTATAACGATAATCTTATAAAATATTAATAGTTATGAATAAATCTAAATACTATAAAAATCTAGTAAAAATGATAAAAAGTTATAAATTTTGTACCGGGTTAATAACCGGAGTGTCGTGTCAGATTTACGGGGGTATTTTTGGTATTTTATTTACAGATCTTAGGTAAACCAAGACCCCGAGTGACGACACTTTTTGAAGTAAAATCATATCTTTTGAAGGAATTAAGGAAGTGCCACGAGATTTAAAGTTCAAGTGGATCAATGGTTCGTGACACCGTATCAAGTTATATTTTCGACGAACAAATGGCCCATCAAAAAGGCATTTTCTGAATAAGAGTCCTTCATGGAAGTTATAGATCTTCTCAAGAGCTTTCCAACGCTTCTTGAATTATGTCATTTGGAGATCCAGAGCTCAAGTTATGATTTTATCAAGTTTCAGATCAAGTTTGGAATAAAATCTATCCGGATCGATCCGGATTTACCTCGGATCGATCCGAGAAGACACAATGATTATCCAGCATGTGGCCCTGCAGAGAATAATCCTGGGATAAGATTTTTTATTCCCGGATCGATCCGGCCCTTTCTCGGATCGATCCGGCTTGGAAAAATCTGCCTATAAATAGAGCAGCTTTGCAGGCACAAAGGGGGTGCCAATATATTTTCTTAACCTCTCTTAATTAGTAGTAGTATGTATGTATATAGGCCTTATGCCATAAATAAAGTAGTATCGTTATAATGCTCGAGGATCAATGTTGTTGAAGTCGTTGTAGCATCCGGAAGAATACAGCTTCTGATTCAACCGTTGTAATCGGGTAAAATTTCTAAAGTATTTATGTTTGTTATGTTTGTTTTTATATTCGTATAATGTTAGTAGGCTAAATCTAATAACTAGCCAAAGTTATGTAATTGGTTGTATTTCGATCTTTTCGGTAAAGGAATGCTGTCTAAGTAAAATTGACTAAAATTGAGTTAATTGAATCTTTTTCTATTGATAAAGTTTGATTCGAAAGAATTCATAATCTAATTATGAATTGACGCTCAGTAGTTAGGTTATGAACTCGTTAATAGAAAAACCGGAGGGTAAAATTGGCCGAGTGAATAACGTGACAACGGAACCCAGTTTCCTACCCGGGGGCAGATTTGTCCTGGAAAGATGAATCTTATTGAAATTTGTACTCGAGATCGTAATAATGTTAAATCATCAGTTTAATTGAAACTTAAACCGGAAAGTTGAATCGTCCGGCCTTGACAACCGGAGCCTTTAAATAAAATTGACCGTTTGACGAACGGAATGACTCCTTTTTATTCAAAGGTAGAATTGTACTCGGGACCTGTTCAGAAAAACCGTAACAGTTGTGGACCTTGGACTGATGACAATGGACATATGACAATTTCATACGCTCGTGTGAGGAGGAATTGTTAACCTCAGGAGTGCACCGTTCCATTTACTCAATTGAACCTAATATTAAAGGAAAGATCGAGCACATTCCATTCACTGAAAAGATCGTATAAATCAATTATATAAACTTTGGCTAGTTCTCTAATAATATATTGGTATCTGTATATTTATATCTATATATATATTTTGCAATTTATGTATATCTATATATATTTATATATCTATATCTATTATATTAGAATAACTTTTAAATTACGCATTTATTTTATGTTAAGTAAAATAGTAGTGATCTGTGTTATAAAACTGAGATTTAGATCGAGTTAATAAACAGCTCTTTGGTGTTTAACCACACTTAGAAGAATTACCAAGTTCCCTGAGGATACGATACTCTGACTCACCATACTAGCACTACAGTTTGACCCGATACACCGTCGGTTAAGGACTGGTATTAGCACAAGAAAAGGCCACGTTAGCACACCACAAAAATCACAGGTTTCATCTTTATACGTGTCGCGTTCAGCCCGAGACATGCGTCGAAACACCTTCTTTGGTTGATCGGATGGGGGAGCTGCACCTCTGGACTGCTGCGCTTGAAATCCGCGACCTGAGGAGGTAAAACGCGGCTGCTGCTGCTGATAAGCATTGCGGGT
Organism: Gentiana dahurica var. dahurica; assembly: GCA_024500145.1. Taxonomy (NCBI): domain Eukaryota; kingdom Viridiplantae; phylum Streptophyta; class Magnoliopsida; order Gentianales; family Gentianaceae; genus Gentiana; species Gentiana dahurica. Next base: position 14,292 of record JAMYXJ010000458.1, on the reverse strand, counting down.
TGCAGACCGCTGGCCATAGAAGACAATAGCCGAGCTGTCTTGTTCCTTGGCAGCAAGCCAGTTACGCCGCTGATCAAGATTTTGAAGATGGCCGACAAGCTCATCATACGTAGGCTTGTGCATCAACATAGTAGTCGTAAACGTTTCGTATTGAGACCCTAGGCTAGTAAGAAGAAAATATACCTTCTCGTTGTCGGGGATGGGTTTACCAATGGCAGCCAAGCTATCACATAAACCTTTAAAATAATTGATATGATCAGTAATCGATTTGGAATCATCTTTTCGCATATAGGTTACATGCTGTTTAAGATTAAATTCACGCTCTTGAGAGTCCTGAGCGTATGCTTGTTTAAGAGCATCCCACACGGCCTTTGCGGTGTCTAAGCCGAGAATGATGCCGAGAGATTCTTCAGTCAAAGAACCGATTATCCAAGCCCTGAGAAGTCTGTCCGTTTTTTTCCATGAGAGATAATCTGGATTAATTTCTTGAGTTGAAGCCTGCGTTTCTGCACCTTTGTCCGCTGCTGATTGCTTTGTGCGTGGAGGGGGAGGATCCTCACCAGTAAGGTGACCCAACATATCTTGATTGTCCGCAAACGCCATAGCCTGTTCTTGCCATAAAGGATAATTTTTTGATGATTGTTTGAGGGAGATGATGCTATTGACGTTAATGGAAGTAAGAGATTGAGCCACCATATTGAATTATGTGGTGATCAGACACCAATTGGCTCCGATACCATGAAGAAAAACTGAATATAGAATTGAGAATTTCTTTTATTATTTGTTCTTCCTTATTTTTTTACAAAGACAGTCGCATATACATATATACAGAATACTAGAAACCCTAAAACCCTAAATTACCATACACGCCCTTTTGTAAAAATAAATAAATAAAACAAACATATTCAACTAGTCGTATCACTCTATCAGAGACCGAGTCACCATTCAACTCTTAACCATTAATGATATGATCAAACAAATCTTCCTTATCTCTCCAATCAACACCTTATTACTCCTTTGATCATGATCTCCGCTTGACTGGATATTATGATTGACGTGATTGCATGATTCACGTATTTATGGTGCATGGGCCGTTAATATTGGAGTGAAGAGGGCTCTTAACAGGAACCTGCAACTGATACAAAGCATCTTTTAAGCACCCATTCCAGCACTTTCCATGTGTGATTTTCCTTTGGAAAACAAGAATTGGAGTAAACTTCCATAAAAAGAGTTATGTGAAGTTAGTTTTGATACTCTAAGCAAGTTTTTAGAGATTTTAGGTACATGTAGTATATCATTTAAGACTAACAAAGTATGATCAGAGGCTATAACAAATGAAATAGTAATAGTTATGGTTAACGAAGCTCTGTTATTTACAGAGAGAGTGTCATAACCCTCATATCATGAGTTTAAGTGCATATTATTCAGATCTGTTGTGATGTGATTGGTTGCATCACTATCAACATACCTGTTAGGATCCATAACAGACTCTGGTGTAGCAACTTAAACAACAAGTGCTCTGGGTGATTAGTTATGAGTTGATGAACCACCAGATGGGTTCTGAGTATTAACATGACAGAGTCATACATATGATAACAATCGATTGCTATGTGTCCGACTTTGTTGTAGACTTGGAAGGTTGGCTTGAAACTGTCTTGTCCAGAGTATGATCCACGTTCACCTCATATACTTCTTGTCATGTTGCCTCTGAAACCTCTCCCACGTCTAGATTCTAGAGCAAGGGATCCAAATGGTGGCCTAAAGAAGCCAGTGCTTCATTGACTCGAATTGGTAGAGGCATGTGTGAGTTCTTGCCGAACATGAGGGCTAAAATTGGCCAAGAGTCTTTCATGAGTGAGAAACTGTGATTGAACCTCTTGCCAGGGTAGTGATTCAATGCCAGAGTCTTTCATGATCTCATATCTCAGCTAGGTAATCAACCATGGATTTATTACCCTTCTCAATCTTTGTTAGAACAATCTTGTAGTCCAACATGCACGCCTCATATATATTGTTGAATAGATCCTCAAAAACAAACCATGCTTCATGAGTAGTTGTGCAGCCAATGACCTCTACTAAAGCATGTTCGGTCATGGAGCTAATGAGCTACCCTAAGAGCAGCTGGTCATCGGTTATCCATTCATCAAACGTAGGATCCTACGAGGTTATCCACCGGAGCTAAACTGATATTGAGATGGTTGAGGTTTCGTTCAAAGAAGACGAGACTACGGCTTGTGCCCACGAATAAACGACATGATTGCTGATTTCCAGAGCAAGAAGTTGGATATGTCAAGCTTGAAAGTGCAAGACCGAGCCAAATGTCCACCAAACGAAGTTGGGCTGTTGGTGACAGTCATGAAGTTTAGCGGATGAAGAAGGTAGCTCTAGTGAACTGGGGAGGGAGATAAATATGGTCTTTCAAAGCTAGGAAGGGGGAAATTTGGCCGATTAGAGAAGGAAGGAGCAGTGGTGGTAAGAAGAGGAGTTGAAGCAAGTAAATTCATGGTTGTGGAGGCTATTTCAACCATGGAGATGGTGGCTCCGATGGTGGAGCTGGCGGCGTGAGCCACAAACTCTGATACCAAGTTGGAAACAAAATTCAAGTAGGAATTAGATAACTTCAGCCACAAGCATACATATATGTTCTTGCTATATTTAATACATCACTTAGGGACACTTAGTCACACACCAGACACACCAAATCTACCATAATTTAGCTAGGCAGTGTGTACACATGATAAGTGTCTACTTAGGTGCACAAATCTAAGCCATTGATCTAATTATGCTTTAAAACACTCTTCAAATTTATACTTAAAGCTACACTTCAAATACACATGACATTTTGTTAAGAATCCACATTGCCAATGCATAAAATTCTTGTACACAAACCCCATATATGCTATAAACATATTTTCCATTCTTCATTAACGAAGTAAGCAGGGGCACTTTATGCAATAAAGCTCAACCATTAGAGTTGATCAGATAACTTTATTCAACCATTCACAACATACATAGCCACACTAAAAACACTTCAACCATTCATTCTTGGTTTTCTATGTGCTAGTGCTTCCAATTTTGAATAGTACCCAAAAGGGTAATATGAGTGATGATACAAGATCTTCAAGAGAAGTAAATTACTATAACCTTATCAGACACAGGCTGCAAATGGCTTAGTTCTTACCAGACCCCGTGTATAAACATGATACTCTCATCAGTCTCATGCACTGGATTGTCCAGGCAAATCTAAGAAGATGTTTTTACAACCAAATGCTGGCTGTACCATCCCGGAATAAGCAAATATCCCATATAGTTAAAAGGGCAGTAATGTACTTTAATCTACCTTGCGATCGTTGATGTTGGCTTCAAGCTTAGAGGGTTTCAGAGGATTAAGTTTTTTTACAAGGAAAGATTCGGTATATTTCCGCAGTTCCTTAGGCTTCTCAACATTTAGTGCATGCCCTGCATCTTTTAAGATGACTAGTTCTGCATTATCACCCAAATGCCTGCAGGTATCACATTAAGACGTGAAAGGGTAAGTGAATGTTCATGACAAGTTGGATTTTATATAAAAAAAATAATGTGGCGGGCACGTCATTTTCTGGCATACTTTCATTTTCTAAAATTTCAAGGGTTCTTTCATATTTGATGCATCGATCATAGTTGAACTAATACCTTTTTAATCGGTGGGCTAACTCCAGGGGAAAGATTTGATCGTGCTCGCCCCAAAGTATTAATGTTGGCTGCACCAAGTAAGCAAGAGAAGGATGATTATTAAAAGCATATAAATGAAGTGAAAATGCTGCAATGAAAAATTCAAAATTACAAACTTCATGAAATTACATGTATAATAGCAGACCTGAGTAATTCTAGGAAGATCAGAGAGCTTCCTGCCTTTGTGTAATGCCTCAATTAACTCCTTTCTTTCCAGAAGATTTTCTGAACACATTACCTGCACACATAACCATTCAGATGCATACGCATAACACTTCTTAACAATACTGTATTTCTATGAGTTCTTGGATGCAATTTTTTTTTTTTTTCCTAAAGTAATTTGAACATATGGTGGTTTTTCTGAAGGAGAAATCATAAAAATACAGTAAACACTGATGATCAATAAATTCAAACATAAAGGGAGTAATCTGATACATTGGAACTTCATAAGTTACCCCAAACTAAAACATCAATCCAGGTTCCTAATTGACCTATGACTACCTGAACTCATTTTCAAGAAATGACATTTCTATTCAAGGCAGTTTCTTTACCTACCTCACCAGCTAAATCAGTAACAGGTAATCATAACACAGGGAACTAATTTGCATCAAAGGCACTTCCTTTATTTTACTGCTTCAGCCAAGCCACATCTAACTCAATCAATTGTTACATTCCAAAACAGATAGATTAATTCTTTCAATATGAAATTTCAACCCATCAATTAGATCAACAACCACATAGTAAGCATCACAAAATCAACACCAATTCCATAAAAATCAAACAGAAGTTTAACAACAAAAAAGAGAAAGAAAAAGAAAAAGAAAACAGAGCACTTACATCAATGTAATCCACAAGAAAACAAGTAGGAATATTCTTTCTTGGTTTATAAAAAACAGTTTGAAGCAATTGCCTCATCTTCTCAGGTGTCTGAGGAAACAAAGCCTCAAAAGCTTCATCCACACTTTTAGTTTTAAACATCCCTTCATCCATATCTTTCTCCTCCATACAAACCCCACCACAGATTATCACAGCTTTCTCAACAGCCTCAGGAAACTGAGCAGCCAAACTATATCCCACAAACCCCCCATAGCTAATTCCAGCTAAACTCATCTTTTTAACCCCAACTTTCTCAAGGGCTCTCATCAAACACTCTGCTTGAAACCCCTCTGTTCTTTCAGGCCTAGTAGTGTAGGATTCACCGAAGAAGAGCAAGTCTGGAACATAAATATTGAATTTTGATGAAAAAGGGGAAATGAAATCGTTCCATTGCCACATTGCGTTGGCTCCGATTCCATGGATGAGTATCAGATTGGGCTTGTTTTTATTGTGAGATTTGGGTACCCATAAGTGGATGATGGTGCCATCGCAGAGGTCTATGGTGGTGGATTTCAAGCCGGCGGTTGAGAAAGAGAATCTGAAACACCAGTCTCTTGTGGATGTTAAGCTGCAGATAGGCATTTGGAGAAATGGAGTTGAAAATAGTACGAGTGTTTAGTGATTCTATATGGGACAAAGATTCAGTAATTCTTGCAAAAAGAAATGAATCGCTGTTATTGGCTAACTAAAATGAACAGTCCCAAACTAAGGAAAATTCTTAGCAAGATTTACATACGTGTTGAATCTGTAACTCAGAAAAAAAGGGAAAGGAAAATTCTTCGATACTAAAATCATTTTTTTTGGATACCGTAATTTTTTTTATAAAAACTGTAATTAGAGATTCCAACAACAACAACACACACACACACACACACAAAAAAAAAAAAAAAACTGCAACATAAAATATATATATATATTTTTTATGGTAAAATACATATTCTGAAAATTTAATTTGCATCTACCGTACACATTCAAATTATATAAATTTTTCGTTATATCTACCGTAATATTTTATCTTGAATAGAGATTTTGTAAAGTAAAAAATCAGTATTTTATAGATTTCAACAAGAAAAAATACTGCAACATATACTCTATTTTTTATTGTGAAATACAAATTCTGAAAATTTTCATTTACATCTATCGCACTCATCCATATTCTATGAGTTTTTCTCTCTATCTACCGCATTATGTAAAATAGATAATCTAATGCATTTTATTTTTAAAATAGATTCTATAGAATAGATAAATATGTATTTAAAACCGTAAAATATAGAATTTCTTTTAAAGATCTGATGTGGTGCTCTAGGTGAAAAATCGATGATGATAAAGAAGTTCACTAATCTACATGAGTATTTAATTATTTAAAACGTATGTTGTTGATGATTACCCAACAAATAAATTTGTAGTATCGATGAGGCTGTCCTAACAGTTGTACTGATAACATTGTCTTTATACAACTGTGTGGTAGTTCGATACTTGTATCGATTTAAAAAAAAAAAAAGATAAATAGATAAATACGTATTTACAAACTAAATCATTAATACATATTTCTCGATTTACGTATTTTAGGATGTTATAGAGACAAAAGAAATAAGGATGACTTAACATAGAATTATATATGTACGATACCGCCGACTTAACAAAGAAATGAGTACGATTTAACATATTTCTCGATTTACGTATATCTCTAAAATCACTTTTCACCGTAATTCTTCTTATTAATTATTGCTCGGTCATAAACATAGGTCAATGGAAAATGATATATGCAATACACAATGGATGTAGTGTACATATACTACATGCTTTCTAGCTCTTGATGAAAGTGTATGATCATTGATTAAATGTATATTATCAATGTTCAATAAATAAAAATGTTTAGTTAATTTATAGTGTAGATATTATGTGGTGAATGTATCACCAGCATAGGTCAATACATACCCGACATTTGTCCCTCATAAAACGTTTACCTCGTGACACATGACGGTACTACTGACTAGATTTTTTGGGGCACCTACTCCTTTAGCTTTTTTTTCATTAGATTTTTTATTTTTAGGATAGATTTTATTCATTAGTTTTTTTTTTTCTTTCTTTTCTTTGGAGATGGAAGTATGGAACTCCTTAATTGATTTTTTATTTTTAGGATAGATTTTATTCATTAGTTTTTTTTTTTTTTCTTTCTTTTCTTTGGAGATGGAAGTATGGAGCTCCTTCATTGAGTAGTTAAAAGAGAGAAGAGGCTGTATTTGGACGTATGTCTAAGGGCCCGTTGGTAAACAATTTAAATATTTATTCTAAATATATTAAGTGGTAATTACATTTAGTGGTGTTTGTTAACATTTTCTATATATCTTAATTAATTAAGTACTGCATCCGTCCGATAAAAAATGTCCACATGTTACTTTTCATACAGATTAAAAAACTCAATTAATATGTTGTGTTTTAATAGTAATATAGAAATATATACCCATATCTTATAATTAATGCTTGATTTGGAATATGAAGTGAACATACAACAATAAATGTAAGGTTAGGGGTATGCTTGGAAAAAAAGAGTGTTAAATGATATATTGGTTTTATAAATGAACACTTTTTATAGGACAAAATATTTTTTAAATGTGGACACTTTTTGTGGGACGAAGATAGTACCATTTAATTTACATTGAAAAAATTAAAAAGTTTTCAGCGATTTATTTTTTATTTTTTATTTTTTTTGCTTAAAGTCTCCGATATCCAGAACCCACTGGTCTGACTAATCCGGAGTTCGGCCCGTGTCATGCCTGCAGAGTCTGAATTTTACTCAAAGATAAGGCCTAGCCAAGAATTTTTTCAATATGACGCTTCAGAGGATAATCGAACCGATAACTCCCTAGGTATTCTCAAGTCATTTATCACTGAAAATGTTGCTTATTGCTGAAAATGTTGCCGCATGTTGTCCTAAATGTACGCAAAACGTGTGCAAGTGGTTAACATTTCATATCTTTTTTTTTATAAAGCATTTCGGTGATTATACATAAGAGATATATATACACTTTATCAACCAAAAAAAAAGAAGAGATATATATACACATATATATCAATTAGAATTTTTTTAGATCCTTTCAATAATATGAAATTGCTCTTCAAAAAAAAAAGAAATGAAATTGCATTTCTTATTTAGGTAGAAATTACAATCTTATACATTCACATACGTGTGTGTCTATATATATATATATATGTGTGTGTGTGCGCGCGCAAAGTACAATGATATTAATGTGTATTTTTCATGTATACATTTAGTATGTTTTTTTATAAAAGTTGTATGAGTAAAATCATTAAGTTAAACATTTTCCGATTTTAGATGGATTGAGTTATCAAACGATCTAATTATTTTCAGATTTCAGATGTCAAAGTTCAGATTTCAGACTTCAGATTTAACAAACGGCCCTAAGTTAAAAAATTGTTAGAGAAATAAACTTAATGATTGTACCTCATGTGGTACTCATAGTGAATCGATTCTACATGTTCTTAGAGATTGTTGGTGGGTGCGTGGAATGTGGAAATAAATTGTGCACCACCAACATTGACAAGAATTCTTCAATATTCATGTTGTCCCAGACTGGCTCGACAAGTGTCTCCAGAAAGATATGTATAAGAAGGACAATATTGTGTTTTGGAGACTTCTCTTCCGGGAGCTTATTTCAAGCATTTGGTACTGGCGTAATGAAAAGCTCCACCACGCAGATCGGCATAGGCCTCCAAAATCGGTGTTCATATCCCAAGCTGTTTGGAAAGCACGGGAACTACATTTAGCCTAGCATAGTTAAGACTGCACTTTGGTTGTAATATTCCGATTTTCGGGAAAGGGCAAACGTGTCATTTTGCGAAAACGTATATTATTATTTCTTTTCTTTTATAGGAGTTAAGTATTTAATTGATTATATATATATATTCGAATTATGTATATGTATAATTAAGGGATTTCTGAATTTTGTTTATAGTAATTAAGGGTGATTAAGGAAAAGGTTTAATTGAGAATCGTATTAAAGGAAAATTACCCTAATCAGTTTCCTAAACCTAAACACAAATTCAGAATAGTTTGTACGCTCCATCTCTGCGTTTTGAGGAGAAGGAAAAGGTTAGAAGAGTTTTCACAATATCTGAAGCGTTGCTTAATCGTTTTCAGATCAGACGAGAGAATTGGATCGTCGTGAGAAGGGCACCGTTTTGGTATCAGTTTTGTTGGAAGGGCTACAGATTTTCGAAGCTGTTGAGATCGGTTTTTGGCTGCATTTAGGTAAGAGGCTCTTCCTATGATCTCAATTATCGTTTATAAGGTTTAGATCGAGGTTAAGACGTTTTAATGCTAAAAAGATGAGTCCTTTTGTTGATCAATGATCATAGATGTTATGGTATGTTTAGATATGCTTTCCTGCGTTTTACTGTGCTTAATTTGATGTTAATTGGGTTAGAAACGGATTAGAAACCGTTAAGGATCGAAACCAGAATCTAGGGCAGCAGGCTGAATCCGTACGCATTGGCTAGCAATGCGCACACATTCCTTTTACAGGGTTGCAGGTTTGGTTTCTGGACGCTGAATGCGTACACATTCAATAGAATGCGCACGCATTCCTTGCACAGAGTGTTCTGGTTTTCTTTCTGTTGTTGAATGCGCACGCATTGTTCAAACAGAGAGTTTAGCTTAGGCTCTGGTCAGGTAATGCGTACGCATTGTAGATAATGCGCACGCATTGTTTGGACAGACAATTTCAGTAGGTTTTAAAAGCAGGGAATGCATACGCATTCCAGCTAATGCGCACGCATTGCCCCTGTTTGCACATAAGTGATGTTTAAGCTATGCTATTGAGCTTTAATCCTTTATTCAAGTTATGTTAACATTGTATAAATATGAACAAGCCTGAATTGAGCTTCTGATTCGTTCAGTTAAAACACCGAGTGTGCTCTTAATGGGAGTTGAAGTTCGGATCCGCCGGAAGAGCATGATAGGCTTGTGCTTTGATGGATTAGTATTCATCAATGTGTGTGTAGTTGCTAGGCCTTGTTAATGTCTAGTGGTCTAGGAAGAGAGTAGTAAATGGTGAGGGAGATTAATTGAAAACACTTAGGTGGTTAGTTAATCGTGTTAATAAAATACGTACTTGACTAGTAAAAGATTAAACAACATGTCTCTCTTGGATAGACACCAGTCTATATCGCGATGTGTGTGCTACCTCTGAAGGTGGAAGAACTCCGTAGGTCAAAAAAACCCTAAGTACGGAGGGACTCCACTGAGATGTGCGTACTATCAGAGCCTACCTATTATAGACTCCGTGGATATTGGTGTGATCCACTAATATGTTGCCAAGAATATCCCAAGTTTGGATATGCGTAGTGCCCTTGAGTGCGGTTGTAACATAGATAAGCTAGGTAGAAACGTTTAGTCAATTCATGTTGATGGACATGAAATGAACCCCAGATTGAGTCGGTCACACCTAAACAACTAAACGATTAAATATATTTTCTTTATAAATCTTAAGTGTGGTCATAGCTTCTCTATTTTATTAAGTATTTTGTACTTACCTCAAATGCATGTTTTTTTCTATGTGTTTGGGGGGTGAGAAGGCGAACAGGTTGATCATGTTTACGAGGAGGAGTTCGATGACGACGTTTGACGACGCCGCATTGAAGACTTCTCATTTATTTATTTTGTTATTCATTATTAAACTATGTTAGTACTTTTTGGATCAGACTTTTGGTCTTTCGAAATTTGTCGTACGTTTCTTTGGATTTCGTATTTTCCTTTGAATGTAATAAAGTTACATTTCCATCTTTAGATGATATTTCTATTCTTGGATTATTGGAAAAAATTTATACCCGAGTTTTTTGCTTCCGTTTGTTTATTTTGATACGACGTAGTAGAGGCTTACGTATGAAATGAATTTATTTTTATTTTATACGTGCCGAACGTTCCTTTTCCGGATAAAGACTCGGTGTCCTGGAACGAGACGTTACATTGGTTCTCGCATCTTTTGATGTATAGTTTTTGTTTCTGCTTTTTATTTTAAACGCTTGTACGGTACTACTCAATTTTGTTATATATAAATATCCGGTTTATACCCAAAATAAATTTAATGATAACCCTTAACGACATTAAATTCATATGACACAAAAAATAGCGACATCACATTTACACGACACAAAATAACTGAGGAATGATAAAATATGTACGTGACTCAAAATTTCTAGCGAAAGGTTGCAAATACCAAAGTCCATTTTTATATATCTTATATCTATTTAATGCTAAGTTAGTTGCTCCACATGAGGCCACGTGACAGCTTCTTGGGCTGACACGTGGCACTTTTTATTTATTTATTTATTTTTTCTGTTTTCCGGTAAAAAAACGGAATTTCGGTTATTGTTGTATAGAAACCGATTTTTTTTTCGGCTCTCCGTTATATAAACCGAACCAAAGTGTGTATATTTCGATACGATTCATTTTTTTTCTTTTTTTAACAGCGGTTTTTTTCCTTTCGGTAAAAACCGGAAAATCGCTTAGCGTTGTATAGAAACCGAAGTTTTTTGTTCGACTCTCCGTTACGTAAACCGAACCAAAGTGTATATTTCGATACGGTTTATTTTTATTACCTCCAACAGACAGTGCGGATTCAATTTTAAATTTCAAACAACCGAAAATTTTCGATTCGATTTCGGCACAACAATTGAATAAAACCGTGTATTTTTTATTTTATTTTAATTTTGATATGATTCGTTTTTATTTTTCCTTTTTTAATAGCGGTTTTTTTTTCCCTTCGGTAAAGCCGGAAATTCGGTTAGCGTTATATAGAAACCGAAATTTTTTGTTCGACTATCCGTCACATAAACCGAACAAAAGTATATATTATTTCGATACGGTTTATTTTTATTACCTCCAACAGATAGTGCGGATTCAATTTTAAATTTCAAACAACCGAAAATTTTCTATTCGATTTCGGCACCACAATTGAATAAAACCGTGTATTTTTTTATAAATTTCGATAGGATTCATTTTTTTTTTTTCCTTTTTTAACAGCGGTTTTTTTCCCTTCGGTAAAACCGGAAACTCGGTTAGCATTGTATAGAAACCGAATTTTTTTGTTCGACTCTCCGTTACATAAACCGACCAAAGTGTATATTTCGATACGGTTTATTTTTATTACCTCCAATAGACAATGCAGATTCAATTTTAAATTTCAAACAACCGAAACTTTTCGATTCGATTTCGGCACAATGATTGAATAAAACCGTGTATTTTTTTTAAAATTTCGATACAATTCCTTTTTTTTTTCCTTTTATAACAACAGTTTTTTTTCCCTTCGGTAAAACCGGAATTTCGGTTAGCGTTATATAGAAACCGAAATGTTTTTTCGACTATCTGTTACATAACCGAACCAAAGTGTATATTATTCCGATACGGTTTATTTTTATTACCTCCAACAGACAATGCGAATTCAATTTTAAATTTCAAACAACCGAAAATTTTCAATTCGATTTCGGCACAACAATTGAATAAAACCGTGTAACTTTTTTTAAATTTCGATACGATTCATTTATTTTCTCCTTTTTTAACAGCGGTTTTTTTTCCCTTCGGTATAAACCGGAATTTTGGTTAGCGTTATATAGAAACCGAAATTTTTTGTTCGACTATCCATTACATAAACAGAACCAAAGTGTATATTTCGATATGGTTTATTTTTATTACCTCCAACAGATAGTGCAGATTCAATTTTAATTTCAATCAACCGAAAATTTTCGATTTGCTTTCGGCACAACAATTGAATAAAACCGCGTATTTTTTTTAATCAAACGTGTACCGTTAGTAGTTTGTGCTAAAAAGGGAAAAAAAATGAAATACCAACGGATTTGAAGTTCTACTGTGTAGTGTACTATGGAAGATGAGTCATGTTTAGCTATAAAATACAACAAAAAAATAAAGACAAACAAATATCCGCGTCAAGAATGTGTGCCCAAATGTGACCACATAGACAACACATTAAATGTTTTTATTATTTTGAACAACATAACGTCGGTGGAACCGTTTGCAATACAAACGTCACTAAAATTGACGTTTGAATACCAAATCACTTTTTATATTCTTCAGACCGTTTGACAAGTGCTTTTTTCCACCAAATGAATGAACGCAATATCAATGACGTATTCATTAATGATAAGAAAGTGAAATGTCGTATTGAAAATGAATGAAACACATTTTCAAGCATATTAATGATCTGTAAGCTAAGGCGTCCCGGGAGATTCGACCGTGTAGTTATGGTCCGCTTATTGTTTTTCTATAATGTTTATTGCGTAAAGTCGAAGCTAAAATGATCGAATTTATAAAATTGTTTTCCGATTCATCATATTGTAGTTTATTTTGTAGATGGAAACTCATGATAGGGCTGGAAGAGAGGTGATTCATAATCTTCACGTCTCTAAGAAAGAGCTACCTCTTGGAGAGAATGTGATATATTTCTCTTGCTCTCTTTGTCTTGTGCCTTGAATTTGTTACGGTTTAAGTTTGTCTTGTGTCTTGAATTTGTTACGGTTTAAGCTTACGCGATTTATTTCACGTTGGGGATCTATTTTTTGATATTATCTTTGGTAACGATTTATGTTGGGCCCATCGTGCCTTGCACGGCTAACGCTCACTAGTACTGAGATAAGATAAGAAAAAGCGGCTACTTCTTTTTTCTTAGCCGATGTGGGATTGTCGCACTTTACTAACTAGAATATACTACATCCGTTCCACAATAATTAAAACAGTTGCAAAAAACACATATATTTAAAGATTTGAGTTAATGCTTTAATCTGAATAACAATATGACTAAAAACCCTTAGTCTATAATTAATGCAATATTGTATTTATTCTTCCATTCCGTAATAAATAAGGGTAGATATATGAAAAACACAATAAATGCTGAATTGGAAATGTAACTGCCTCAGTTAATTTGAAACAAATCTTTTTGACAATTGCCTCAGTTATTTCGAAACAGAGGGAGTAATTAAATGTAATGTTCAACCTTCGGAACACATTTTTTTACTTAAAAACCGACTTCTAATATATCGATTCAATATTTAATAAAAAAATTTTAATTCAGTTTAATAAATTTTAAGTGTGATATCTCGATAAAATCAATGTGGTGTAAATAAAGCAAAGATGTCAACTTTAAAGGGTAGTGGATCTTCCAAATGTTTAGTGTTTTTTTTTTTTTTTTTTTTTTAAATGGTCTATTTTATATATTAACAAAGGCGATGATACAGAAATAGACAACCAATTGACACAATAATGATTTACATCATTGATTATTGTGAGATCTAGATTAATGAATATGGATGCCAAAAAGTCAATGGTATAGATCATTGTTGTGTCTATTGATTGTGTATTTTTTTTGTGATTGTATCATTTCTCTATTAACAAATTGTACAAAGATGATGTGTGACGTGTGTCGATCAATAGAAACGGTATCGTATCACATTAAACAAAAAGAACGTGAAGACAAATTTGGTGCCGAGAAGCTAGTAAGAGCAACCGTAATGGTTATCCAATTAGAAAATATCTATTTCATTGTGTTAATATTTCAAATCTTGTCAATCAGTGTAATGAATTTTATTCACTATTATGAATCATTACTCTACATTAAACATGTGAAACTAATGGCATAGAATATGGGCCTTGGGTCAAAAGTTGATGTAGAT
>JAMYXJ010000457.1:0-21025 GCA_024500145.1 Gentiana dahurica var. dahurica | reverse complement strand
ATCTACATCAACTTTTGACCCAAGGCCCATATTCTATGCCATTAGTTTCACATGTTTAATGTAGAGTAATGATTCATAATAGTGAATAAAATTCATTACACTGATTGACAAGATTTGAAATATTAACACAATGAAATAGATATTTTCTAATTGGATAACCATTACGGTTGCTCTTACTAGCTTCTCGGCACCAAATTTGTCTTCACGTTCTTTTTGTTTAATGTGATACGATACCGTTTCTATTGATCGACACACGTCACACATCATCTTTGTACAATTTGTTAATAGAGAAATGATACAATCACAAAAAAAATACACAATCAATAGACACAACAATGATCTATACCATTGACTTTTTGGCATCCATATTCATTAATCTAGATCTCACAATAATCAATGATGTAAATCATTATTGTGTCAATTGGTTGTCTATTTCTGTATCATCGCCTTTGTTAATATATAAAATAGACCATTTAAAAAAAAAAAAAAAAAAAAAACACTAAACATTTGGAAGATCCACTACCCTTTAAAGTTGACATCTTTGCTTTATTTACACCACATTGATTTTATCGAGATATCACACTTAAAATTTATTAAACTGAATTAAAATTTTTTTATTAAATATTGAATCGATATATTAGAAGTCGGTTTTTAAGTAAAAAAATGTGTTCCGAAGGTTGAACATTACATTTAATTACTCCCTCTGTTTCGAAATAACTGAGGCAATTGTCAAAAAGATTTGTTTCAAATTAACTGAGGCAGTTACATTTCCAATTCAGCATTTATTGTGTTTTTCATATATCTACCCTTATTTATTACGGAATGGAAGAATAAATACAATATTGCATTAATTATAGACTAAGGGTTTTTAGTCATATTGTTATTCAGATTAAAGCATTAACTCAAATCTTTAAATATATGTGTTTTTTGCAACTGTTTTAATTATTGTGGAACGGATGTAGTATATTCTAGTTAGTAAAGTGCGACAATCCCACATCGGCTAAGAAAAAAGAAGTAGCCGCTTTTTCTTATCTTATCTCAGTACTAGTGAGCGTTAGCCGTGCAAGGCACGATGGGCCCAACATAAATCGTTACCAAAGATAATATCAAAAAATAGATCCCCAACGTGAAATAAATCGCGTAAGCTTAAACCGTAACAAATTCAAGACACAAGACAAACTTAAACCGTAACAAATTCAAGGCACAAGACAAAGAGAGCAAGAGAAATATATCACATTCTCTCCAAGAGGTAGCTCTTTCTTAGAGACGTGAAGATTATGAATCACCTCTCTTCCAGCCCTATCATGAGTTTCCATCTACAAAATAAACTACAATATGATGAATCGGAAAACAATTTTATAAATTCGATCATTTTAGCTTCGACTTTACGCAATAAACATTATAGAAAAACAATAAGCGGACCATAACTACACGGTCGAATCTCCCGGGACGCCTTAGCTTACAGATCATTAATATGCTTGAAAATGTGTTTCATTCATTTTCAATACGACATTTCACTTTCTTATCATTAATGAATACGTCATTGATATTGCGTTCATTCATTTGGTGGAAAAAAGCACTTGTCAAACGGTCTGAAGAATATAAAAAGTGATTTGGTATTCAAACGTCAATTTTAGTGACGTTTGTATTGCAAACGGTTCCACCGACGTTATGTTGTTCAAAATAATAAAAACATTTAATGTGTTGTCTATGTGGTCACATTTGGGCACACATTCTTGACGCGGATATTTGTTTGTCTTTATTTTTTTGTTGTATTTTATAGCTAAACATGACTCATCTTCCATAGTACACTACACAGTAGAACTTCAAATCCGTTGGTATTTCATTTTTTTTCCCTTTTTAGCACAAACTACTAACGGTACACGTTTGATTAAAAAAAATACGCGGTTTTATTCAATTGTTGTGCCGAAAGCAAATCGAAAATTTTCGGTTGATTGAAATTAAAATTGAATCTGCACTATCTGTTGGAGGTAATAAAAATAAACCATATCGAAATATACACTTTGGTTCTGTTTATGTAATGGATAGTCGAACAAAAAATTTCGGTTTCTATATAACGCTAACCAAAATTCCGGTTTATACCGAAGGGAAAAAAAACCGCTGTTAAAAAAGGAGAAAATAAATGAATCGTATCGAAATTTAAAAAAAGTTACACGGTTTTATTCAATTGTTGTGCCGAAATCGAATTGAAAATTTTCGGTTGTTTGAAATTTAAAATTGAATTCGCATTGTCTGTTGGAGGTAATAAAAATAAACCGTATCGGAATAATATACACTTTGGTTCGGTTATGTAACAGATAGTCGAAAAAACATTTCGGTTTCTATATAACGCTAACCGAAATTCCGGTTTTACCGAAGGGAAAAAAAACTGTTGTTATAAAAGGAAAAAAAAAAGGAATTGTATCGAAATTTTAAAAAAAATACACGGTTTTATTCAATCATTGTGCCGAAATCGAATCGAAAAGTTTCGGTTGTTTGAAATTTAAAATTGAATCTGCATTGTCTATTGGAGGTAATAAAAATAAACCGTATCGAAATATACACTTTGGTCGGTTTATGTAACGGAGAGTCGAACAAAAAAATTCGGTTTCTATACAATGCTAACCGAGTTTCCGGTTTTACCGAAGGGAAAAAAACCGCTGTTAAAAAAGGAAAAAAAAAAAATGAATCCTATCGAAATTTATAAAAAAATACACGGTTTTATTCAATTGTGGTGCCGAAATCGAATAGAAAATTTTCGGTTGTTTGAAATTTAAAATTGAATCCGCACTATCTGTTGGAGGTAATAAAAATAAACCGTATCGAAATAATATATACTTTTGTTCGGTTTATGTGACGGATAGTCGAACAAAAAATTTCGGTTTCTATATAACGCTAACCGAATTTCCGGCTTTACCGAAGGGAAAAAAAAACCGCTATTAAAAAAGGAAAAATAAAAACGAATCATATCAAAATTAAAATAAAATAAAAAATACACGGTTTTATTCAATTGTTGTGCCGAAATCGAATCGAAAATTTTCGGTTGTTTGAAATTTAAAATTGAATCCGCACTGTCTGTTGGAGGTAATAAAAATAAACCGTATCGAAATATACACTTTGGTTCGGTTTACGTAACGGAGAGTCGAACAAAAAACTTCGGTTTCTATACAACGCTAAGCGATTTTCCGGTTTTTACCGAAAGGAAAAAAACCGCTGTTAAAAAAAGAAAAAAAATGAATCGTATCGAAATATACACACTTTGGTTCGGTTTATATAACGGAGAGCCGAAAAAAAAATCGGTTTCTATACAACAATAACCGAAATTCCGTTTTTTTACCGGAAAACAGAAAAAATAAATAAATAAATAAAAAGTGCCACGTGTCAGCCCAAGAAGCTGTCACGTGGCCTCATGTGGAGCAACTAACTTAGCATTAAATAGATATAAGATATATAAAAATGGACTTTGGTATTTGCAACCTTTCGCTAGAAATTTTGAGTCACGTACATATTTTATCATTCCTCAGTTATTTTGTGTCGTGTAAATGTGATGTCGCTATTTTTTGTGTCATATGAATTTAATGTCGTTAAGGGTTATCATTAAATTTATTTTGGGTATAAACCGGATATTTATATATAACAAAATTGAGTAGTACCGTACAAGCGTTTAAAATAAAAAGCAGAAACAAAAACTATACATCAAAAGATGCGAGAACCAATGTAACGTCTCGTTCCAGGACACCGAGTCTTTATCCGGAAAAGGAACGTTCGGCACGTATAAAATAAAAATAAATTCATTTCATACGTAAGCCTCTACTACGTCGTATCAAAATAAACAAACGGAAGCAAAAAACTCGGGTATAAATTTTTTCCAATAATCCAAGAATAGAAATATCATCTAAAGATGGAAATGTAACTTTATTACATTCAAAGGAAAATACGAAATCCAAAGAAACGTACGACAAATTTCGAAAGACCAAAAGTCTGATCCAAAAAGTACTAACATAGTTTAATAATGAATAACAAAATAAATAAATGAGAAGTCTTCAATGCGGCGTCGTCAAACGTCGTCATCGAACTCCTCCTCGTAAACATGATCAACCTGTTCGCCTTCTCACCCCCCAAACACATAGAAAAAAACATGCATTTGAGGTAAGTACAAAATACTTAATAAAATAGAGAAGCTATGACCACACTTAAGATTTATAAAGAAAATATATTTAATCGTTTAGTTGTTTAGGTGTGACCGACTCAATCTGGGGTTCATTTCATGTCCATCAACATGAATTGACTAAACGTTTCTACCTAGCTTATCTATGTTACAACCGCACTCAAGGGCACTACGCATATCCAAACTTGGGATATTCTTGGCAACATATTAGTGGATCACACCAATATCCACGGAGTCTATAATAGGTAGGCTCTGATAGTACGCACATCTCAGTGGAGTCCCTCCGTACTTAGGGTTTTTTTGACCTACGGAGTTCTTCCACCTTCAGAGGTAGCACACACATCGCGATATAGACTGGTGTCTATCCAAGAGAGACATGTTGTTTAATCTTTTACTAGTCAAGTACGTATTTTATTAACACGATTAACTAACCACCTAAGTGTTTTCAATTAATCTCCCTCACCATTTACTACTCTCTTCCTAGACCACTAGACATTAACAAGGCCTAGCAACTACACACACATTGATGAATACTAATCCATCAAAGCACAAGCCTATCATGCTCTTCCGGCGGATCCGAACTTCAACTCCCATTAAGAGCACACTCGGTGTTTTAACTGAACGAATCAGAAGCTCAATTCAGGCTTGTTCATATTTATACAATGTTAACATAACTTGAATAAAGGATTAAAGCTCAATAGCATAGCTTAAACATCACTTATGTGCAAACAGGGGCAATGCGTGCGCATTAGCTGGAATGCGTATGCATTCCCTGCTTTTAAAACCTACTGAAATTGTCTGTCCAAACAATGCGTGCGCATTATCTACAATGCGTACGCATTACCTGACCAGAGCCTAAGCTAAACTCTCTGTTTGAACAATGCGTGCGCATTCAACAACAGAAAGAAAACCAGAACACTCTGTGCAAGGAATGCGTGCGCATTCTATTGAATGTGTACGCATTCAGCGTCCAGAAACCAAACCTGCAACCCTGTAAAAGGAATGTGTGCGCATTGCTAGCCAATGCGTACGGATTCAGCCTGCTGCCCTAGATTCTGGTTTCGATCCTTAACGGTTTCTAATCCGTTTCTAACCCAATTAACATCAAATTAAGCACAGTAAAACGCAGGAAAGCATATCTAAACATACCATAACATCTATGATCATTGATCAACAAAAGGACTCATCTTTTTAGCATTAAAACGTCTTAACCTCGATCTAAACCTTATAAACGATAATTGAGATCATAGGAAGAGCCTCTTACCTAAATGCAGCCAAAAACCGATCTCAACAGCTTCGAAAATCTGTAGCCCTTCCAACAAAACTGATACCAAAACGGTGCCCTTCTCACGACGATCCAATTCTCTCGTCTGATCTGAAAACGATTAAGCAACGCTTCAGATATTGTGAAAACTCTTCTAACCTTTTCCTTCTCCTCAAAACGCAGAGATGGAGCGTACAAACTATTCTGAATTTGTGTTTAGGTTTAGGAAACTGATTAGGGTAATTTTCCTTTAATACGATTCTCAATTAAACCTTTTCCTTAATCACCCTTAATTACTATAAACAAAATTCAGAAATCCCTTAATTATACATATACATAATTCGAATATATATATATAATCAATTAAATACTTAACTCCTATAAAAGAAAAGAAATAATAATATACGTTTTCGCAAAATGACACGTTTGCCCTTTCCCGAAAATCGGAATATTACAACCAAAGTGCAGTCTTAACTATGCTAGGCTAAATGTAGTTCCCGTGCTTTCCAAACAGCTTGGGATATGAACACCGATTTTGGAGGCCTATGCCGATCTGCGTGGTGGAGCTTTTCATTACGCCAGTACCAAATGCTTGAAATAAGCTCCCGGAAGAGAAGTCTCCAAAACACAATATTGTCCTTCTTATACATATCTTTCTGGAGACACTTGTCGAGCCAGTCTGGGACAACATGAATATTGAAGAATTCTTGTCAATGTTGGTGGTGCACAATTTATTTCCACATTCCACGCACCCACCAACAATCTCTAAGAACATGTAGAATCGATTCACTATGAGTACCACATGAGGTACAATCATTAAGTTTATTTCTCTAACAATTTTTTAACTTAGGGCCGTTTGTTAAATCTGAAGTCTGAAATCTAAATATAATAAGTTTAAATCAAAATAATTAGATCGTTTGATAACTCAATCCATCTAAAATCTGAAAATGTTTAACTTAATGATTTTAAATACATACTATTATATATATATATATATATATATATATGAAAGATACACATTAATGTCATTGTACCGCACACACACACATATATATATAGACACACACGTATGTAAATGTATATGATTGTAATTTCATGTACCTAAATAAGAAGTGCAATTTCATATTATTGAAAAGATCTAAAAAAATCTAATTGATATATATGGGTATATAATATATATATATATATATATATATATTATATATAATCACCGAAAATGCTTTATAAAACGAAAGGCATGAAATGTTAACCACTTGCACACGTTTTGCGTACATTTAGGACAACATGCGGCAACATTTTCAGCGATAAGCAACATTTTCAGTGATAAATGACTTGAGAATACCTAGGGAGTTATCGGTTCGATTATCCTCTGAAGCGTCATATTGAAAAAATTCTTGGCTAGGCCTTATCTTTGAGTAAAATTCAGACTCTGCAGGCATGACACGGGCCGAACTCCGGATTAGTCAGACCAGTGGGTTCTGGATATCGGAGACTTTAAGCAAAAAAAATAAAAAATAAAAAATAAATCGCTGAAAACTTTTTAATTTTTTCAATGTAAATTAAATGGTACTATCTTCGTCCCACAAAAAGTGTCCACATTTAAAAAATATTTTGTCCTATAAAAAGTGTTCATTTATAAAACCAATATATCATTTAACACTCTTTTTTTCCAAGCATACCCCTAACCTTACATTTATTGTTGTATGTTCACTTCATATTCCAAATCAAGCATTAATTATAAGATATGGGTATATATTTCTATATTACTATTAAAACACAACATATTAATTGAGTTTTTTAATCTGTATGAAAAGTAACATGTGGACATTTTTTATCGGACGGATGCAGTACTTAATTAATTAAGATATATAGAAAATGTTAACAAACACCACTAAATGTAATTACCACTTAATATATTTAGAATAAATATTTAAATTGTTTACCAACGGGCCCTTAGACATACGTCCAAATACAGCCTCTTCTCTCTTTTAACTACTCAATGAAGGAGCTCCATACTTCCATCTCCAAAGAAAAGAAAGAAAAAAAAAAAAAACTAATGAATAAAATCTATCCTAAAAATAAAAAATCAATTAAGGAGTTCCATACTTCCATCTCCAAAGAAAAGAAAGAAAAAAAAAAACTAATGAATAAAATCTATCCTAAAAATAAAAAATCTAATGAAAAAAAAGCTAAAGGAGTAGGTGCCCCAAAAAATCTAGTCAGTAGTACCGTCATGTGTCACGAGGTAAACGTTTTATGAGGGACAAATGTCGGGTATGTATTGACCTATGCTGGTGATACATTCACCACATAATATCTACACTATAAATTAACTAAACATTTTTATTTATTGAACATTGATAATATACATTTAATCAATGATCATACACTTTCATCAAGAGCTAGAAAGCATGTAGTATATGTACACTACATCCATTGTGTATTGCATATATCATTTTCCATTGACCTATGTTTATGACCGAGCAATAATTAATAAGAAGAATTACGGTGAAAAGTGATTTTAGAGATATACGTAAATCGAGAAATATGTTAAATCGTACTCATTTCTTTGTTAAGTCGGCGGTATCGTACATATATAATTCTATGTTAAGTCATCCTTATTTCTTTTGTCTCTATAACATCCTAAAATACGTAAATCGAGAAATATGTATTAATGATTTAGTTTGTAAATACGTATTTATCTATTTATCTTTTTTTTTTTTTAAATCGATACAAGTATCGAACTACCACACAGTTGTATAAAGACAATGTTATCAGTACAACTGTTAGGACAGCCTCATCGATACTACAAATTTATTTGTTGGGTAATCATCAACAACATACGTTTTAAATAATTAAATACTCATGTAGATTAGTGAACTTCTTTATCATCATCGATTTTTCACCTAGAGCACCACATCAGATCTTTAAAAGAAATTCTATATTTTACGGTTTTAAATACATATTTATCTATTCTATAGAATCTATTTTAAAAATAAAATGCATTAGATTATCTATTTTACATAATGCGGTAGATAGAGAGAAAAACTCATAGAATATGGATGAGTGCGATAGATGTAAATGAAAATTTTCAGAATTTGTATTTCACAATAAAAAATAGAGTATATGTTGCAGTATTTTTTCTTGTTGAAATCTATAAAATACTGATTTTTTACTTTACAAAATCTCTATTCAAGATAAAATATTACGGTAGATATAACGAAAAATTTATATAATTTGAATGTGTACGGTAGATGCAAATTAAATTTTCAGAATATGTATTTTACCATAAAAAATATATATATATATTTTATGTTGCAGTTTTTTTTTTTTTTTTGTGTGTGTGTGTGTGTGTGTTGTTGTTGTTGGAATCTCTAATTACAGTTTTTATAAAAAAAATTACGGTATCCAAAAAAAATGATTTTAGTATCGAAGAATTTTCCTTTCCCTTTTTTTCTGAGTTACAGATTCAACACGTATGTAAATCTTGCTAAGAATTTTCCTTAGTTTGGGACTGTTCATTTTAGTTAGCCAATAACAGCGATTCATTTCTTTTTGCAAGAATTACTGAATCTTTGTCCCATATAGAATCACTAAACACTCGTACTATTTTCAACTCCATTTCTCCAAATGCCTATCTGCAGCTTAACATCCACAAGAGACTGGTGTTTCAGATTCTCTTTCTCAACCGCCGGCTTGAAATCCACCACCATAGACCTCTGCGATGGCACCATCATCCACTTATGGGTACCCAAATCTCACAATAAAAACAAGCCCAATCTGATACTCATCCATGGAATCGGAGCCAACGCAATGTGGCAATGGAACGATTTCATTTCCCCTTTTTCATCAAAATTCAATATTTATGTTCCAGACTTGCTCTTCTTCGGTGAATCCTACACTACTAGGCCTGAAAGAACAGAGGGGTTTCAAGCAGAGTGTTTGATGAGAGCCCTTGAGAAAGTTGGGGTTAAAAAGATGAGTTTAGCTGGAATTAGCTATGGGGGGTTTGTGGGATATAGTTTGGCTGCTCAGTTTCCTGAGGCTGTTGAGAAAGCTGTGATAATCTGTGGTGGGGTTTGTATGGAGGAGAAAGATATGGATGAAGGGATGTTTAAAACTAAAAGTGTGGATGAAGCTTTTGAGGCTTTGTTTCCTCAGACACCTGAGAAGATGAGGCAATTGCTTCAAACTGTTTTTTATAAACCAAGAAAGAATATTCCTACTTGTTTTCTTGTGGATTACATTGATGTAAGTGCTCTGTTTTCTTTTTCTTTTTCTTTCTCTTTTTTGTTGTTAAACTTCTGTTTGATTTTTATGGAATTGGTGTTGATTTTGTGATGCTTACTATGTGGTTGTTGATCTAATTGATGGGTTGAAATTTCATATTGAAAGAATTAATCTATCTGTTTTGGAATGTAACAATTGATTGAGTTAGATGTGGCTTGGCTGAAGCAGTAAAATAAAGGAAGTGCCTTTGATGCAAATTAGTTCCCTGTGTTATGATTACCTGTTACTGATTTAGCTGGTGAGGTAGGTAAAGAAACTGCCTTGAATAGAAATGTCATTTCTTGAAAATGAGTTCAGGTAGTCATAGGTCAATTAGGAACCTGGATTGATGTTTTAGTTTGGGGTAACTTATGAAGTTCCAATGTATCAGATTACTCCCTTTATGTTTGAATTTATTGATCATCAGTGTTTACTGTATTTTTATGATTTCTCCTTCAGAAAAACCACCATATGTTCAAATTACTTTAGGAAAAAAAAAAAAAATTGCATCCAAGAACTCATAGAAATACAGTATTGTTAAGAAGTGTTATGCGTATGCATCTGAATGGTTATGTGTGCAGGTAATGTGTTCAGAAAATCTTCTGGAAAGAAAGGAGTTAATTGAGGCATTACACAAAGGCAGGAAGCTCTCTGATCTTCCTAGAATTACTCAGGTCTGCTATTATACATGTAATTTCATGAAGTTTGTAATTTTGAATTTTTCATTGCAGCATTTTCACTTCATTTATATGCTTTTAATAATCATCCTTCTCTTGCTTACTTGGTGCAGCCAACATTAATACTTTGGGGCGAGCACGATCAAATCTTTCCCCTGGAGTTAGCCCACCGATTAAAAAGGTATTAGTTCAACTATGATCGATGCATCAAATATGAAAGAACCCTTGAAATTTTAGAAAATGAAAGTATGCCAGAAAATGACGTGCCCGCCACATTATTTTTTTTATATAAAATCCAACTTGTCATGAACATTCACTTACCCTTTCACGTCTTAATGTGATACCTGCAGGCATTTGGGTGATAATGCAGAACTAGTCATCTTAAAAGATGCAGGGCATGCACTAAATGTTGAGAAGCCTAAGGAACTGCGGAAATATACCGAATCTTTCCTTGTAAAAAAACTTAATCCTCTGAAACCCTCTAAGCTTGAAGCCAACATCAACGATCGCAAGGTAGATTAAAGTACATTACTGCCCTTTTAACTATATGGGATATTTGCTTATTCCGGGATGGTACAGCCAGCATTTGGTTGTAAAAACATCTTCTTAGATTTGCCTGGACAATCCAGTGCATGAGACTGATGAGAGTATCATGTTTATACACGGGGTCTGGTAAGAACTAAGCCATTTGCAGCCTGTGTCTGATAAGGTTATAGTAATTTACTTCTCTTGAAGATCTTGTATCATCACTCATATTACCCTTTTGGGTACTATTCAAAATTGGAAGCACTAGCACATAGAAAACCAAGAATGAATGGTTGAAGTGTTTTTAGTGTGGCTATGTATGTTGTGAATGGTTGAATAAAGTTATCTGATCAACTCTAATGGTTGAGCTTTATTGCATAAAGTGCCCCTGCTTACTTCGTTAATGAAGAATGGAAAATATGTTTATAGCATATATGGGGTTTGTGTACAAGAATTTTATGCATTGGCAATGTGGATTCTTAACAAAATGTCATGTGTATTTGAAGTGTAGCTTTAAGTATAAATTTGAAGAGTGTTTTAAAGCATAATTAGATCAATGGCTTAGATTTGTGCACCTAAGTAGACACTTATCATGTGTACACACTGCCTAGCTAAATTATGGTAGATTTGGTGTGTCTGGTGTGTGACTAAGTGTCCCTAAGTGATGTATTAAATATAGCAAGAACATATATGTATGCTTGTGGCTGAAGTTATCTAATTCCTACTTGAATTTTGTTTCCAACTTGGTATCAGAGTTTGTGGCTCACGCCGCCAGCTCCACCATCGGAGCCACCATCTCCATGGTTGAAATAGCCTCCACAACCATGAATTTACTTGCTTCAACTCCTCTTCTTACCACCACTGCTCCTTCCTTCTCTAATCGGCCAAATTTCCCCCTTCCTAGCTTTGAAAGACCATATTTATCTCCCTCCCCAGTTCACTAGAGCTACCTTCTTCATCCGCTAAACTTCATGACTGTCACCAACAGCCCAACTTCGTTTGGTGGACATTTGGCTCGGTCTTGCACTTTCAAGCTTGACATATCCAACTTCTTGCTCTGGAAATCAGCAATCATGTCGTTTATTCGTGGGCACAAGCCGTAGTCTCGTCTTCTTTGAACGAAACCTCAACCATCTCAATATCAGTTTAGCTCCGGTGGATAACCTCGTAGGATCCTACGTTTGATGAATGGATAACCGATGACCAGCTGCTCTTAGGGTAGCTCATTAGCTCCATGACCGAACATGCTTTAGTAGAGGTCATTGGCTGCACAACTACTCATGAAGCATGGTTTGTTTTTGAGGATCTATTCAACAATATATATGAGGCGTGCATGTTGGACTACAAGATTGTTCTAACAAAGATTGAGAAGGGTAATAAATCCATGGTTGATTACCTAGCTGAGATATGAGATCATGAAAGACTCTGGCATTGAATCACTACCCTGGCAAGAGGTTCAATCACAGTTTCTCACTCATGAAAGACTCTTGGCCAATTTTAGCCCTCATGTTCGGCAAGAACTCACACATGCCTCTACCAATTCGAGTCAATGAAGCACTGGCTTCTTTAGGCCACCATTTGGATCCCTTGCTCTAGAATCTAGACGTGGGAGAGGTTTCAGAGGCAACATGACAAGAAGTATATGAGGTGAACGTGGATCATACTCTGGACAAGACAGTTTCAAGCCAACCTTCCAAGTCTACAACAAAGTCGGACACATAGCAATCGATTGTTATCATATGTATGACTCTGTCATGTTAATACTCAGAACCCATCTGGTGGTTCATCAACTCATAACTAATCACCCAGAGCACTTGTTGTTTAAGTTGCTACACCAGAGTCTGTTATGGATCCTAACAGGTATGTTGATAGTGATGCAACCAATCACATCACAACAGATCTGAATAATATGCACTTAAACTCATGATATGAGGGTTATGACACTCTCTCTGTAAATAACAGAGCTTCGTTAACCATAACTATTACTATTTCATTTGTTATAGCCTCTGATCATACTTTGTTAGTCTTAAATGATATACTACATGTACCTAAAATCTCTAAAAACTTGCTTAGAGTATCAAAACTAACTTCACATAACTCTTTTTATGGAAGTTTACTCCAATTCTTGTTTTCCAAAGGAAAATCACACATGGAAAGTGCTGGAATGGGTGCTTAAAAGATGCTTTGTATCAGTTGCAGGTTCCTGTTAAGAGCCCTCTTCACTCCAATATTAACGGCCCATGCACCATAAATACGTGAATCATGCAATCACGTCAATCATAATATCCAGTCAAGCGGAGATCATGATCAAAGGAGTAATAAGGTGTTGATTGGAGAGATAAGGAAGATTTGTTTGATCATATCATTAATGGTTAAGAGTTGAATGGTGACTCGGTCTCTGATAGAGTGATACGACTAGTTGAATATGTTTGTTTTATTTATTTATTTTTACAAAAGGGCGTGTATGGTAATTTAGGGTTTTAGGGTTTCTAGTATTCTGTATATATGTATATGCGACTGTCTTTGTAAAAAAATAAGGAAGAACAAATAATAAAAGAAATTCTCAATTCTATATTCAGTTTTTCTTCATGGTATCGGAGCCAATTGGTGTCTGATCACCACATAATTCAATATGGTGGCTCAATCTCTTACTTCCATTAACGTCAATAGCATCATCTCCCTCAAACAATCATCAAAAAATTATCCTTTATGGCAAGAACAGGCTATGGCGTTTGCGGACAATCAAGATATGTTGGGTCACCTTACTGGTGAGGATCCTCCCCCTCCACGCACAAAGCAATCAGCAGCGGACAAAGGTGCAGAAACGCAGGCTTCAACTCAAGAAATTAATCCAGATTATCTCTCATGGAAAAAAACGGACAGACTTCTCAGGGCTTGGATAATCGGTTCTTTGACTGAAGAATCTCTCGGCATCATTCTCGGCTTAGACACCGCAAAGGCCGTGTGGGATGCTCTTAAACAAGCATACGCTCAGGACTCTCAAGAGCGTGAATTTAATCTTAAACAGCATGTAACCTATATGCGAAAAGATGATTCCAAATCGATTACTGATCATATCAATTATTTTAAAGGTTTATGTGATAGCTTGGCTGCCATTGGTAAACCCATCCCCGACAACGAGAAGGTATATTTTCTTCTTACTAGCCTAGGGTCTCAATACGAAACGTTTACGACTACTATGTTGATGCACAAGCCTACGTATGATGAGCTTGTCGGCCATCTTCAAAATCTTGATCAGCGGCGTAACTGGCTTGCTGCCAAGGAACAAGACAGCTCGGCTATTGTCTTCTATGGCCAGCGGTCTGCAACCCGCAATGCTTATCAGCAGCAGCAGCCGCGTTTTACCTCCTCAGGTCGCGGATTTCAAGCGCAGCAGTCCAGAGGTGCAGCTCCCCCATCCGATCAACCAAAGAAGGTGTTTCGACGCATGTCTCGGGCTGAACGCGACACGTATAAAGATGAAACCTGTGATTTTTGTGGTGTGCTAACGTGGCCTTTTCTTGTGCTAATACCAGTCCTTAACCGACGGTGTATCGGGTCAAACTGTAGTGCTAGTATGGTGAGTCAGAGTATCGTATCCTCAGGGAACTTGGTAATTCTTCTAAGTGTGGTTAAACACCAAAGAGCTGTTTATTAACTCGATCTAAATCTCAGTTTTATAACACAGATCACTACTATTTTACTTAACATAAAATAAATGCGTAATTTAAAAGTTATTCTAATATAATAGATATAGATATATAAATATATATAGATATACATAAATTGCAAAATATATATATAGATATAAATATACAGATACCAATATATTATTAGAGAACTAGCCAAAGTTTATATAATTGATTTATACGATCTTTTCAGTGAATGGAATGTGCTCGATCTTTCCTTTAATATTAGGTTCAATTGAGTAAATGGAACGGTGCACTCCTGAGGTTAACAATTCCTCCTCACACGAGCGTATGAAATTGTCATATGTCCATTGTCATCAGTCCAAGGTCCACAACTGTTACGGTTTTTCTGAACAGGTCCCGAGTACAATTCTACCTTTGAATAAAAAGGAGTCATTCCGTTCGTCAAACGGTCAATTTTATTTAAAGGCTCCGGTTGTCAAGGCCGGACGATTCAACTTTCCGGTTTAAGTTTCAATTAAACTGATGATTTAACATTATTACGATCTCGAGTACAAATTTCAATAAGATTCATCTTTCCAGGACAAATCTGCCCCCGGGTAGGAAACTGGGTTCCGTTGTCACGTTATTCACTCGGCCAATTTTACCCTCCGGTTTTTCTATTAACGAGTTCATAACCTAACTACTGAGCGTCAATTCATAATTAGATTATGAATTCTTTCGAATCAAACTTTATCAATAGAAAAAGATTCAATTAACTCAATTTTAGTCAATTTTACTTAGACAGCATTCCTTTACCGAAAAGATCGAAATACAACCAATTACATAACTTTGGCTAGTTATTAGATTTAGCCTACTAACATTATACGAATATAAAAACAAACATAACAAACATAAATACTTTAGAAATTTTACCCGATTACAACGGTTGAATCAGAAGCTGTATTCTTCCGGATGCTACAACGACTTCAACAACATTGATCCTCGAGCATTATAACGATACTACTTTATTTATGGCATAAGGCCTATATACATACATACTACTACTAATTAAGAGAGGTTAAGAAAATATATTGGCACCCCCTTTGTGCCTGCAAAGCTGCTCTATTTATAGGCAGATTTTTCCAAGCCGGATCGATCCGAGAAAGGGCCGGATCGATCCGGGAATAAAAAATCTTATCCCAGGATTATTCTCTGCAGGGCCACATGCTGGATAATCATTGTGTCTTCTCGGATCGATCCGAGGTAAATCCGGATCGATCCGGATAGATTTTATTCCAAACTTGATCTGAAACTTGATAAAATCATAACTTGAGCTCTGGATCTCCAAATGACATAATTCAAGAAGCGTTGGAAAGCTCTTGAGAAGATCTATAACTTCCATGAAGGACTCTTATTCAGAAAATGCCTTTTTGATGGGCCATTTGTTCGTCGAAAATATAACTTGATACGGTGTCACGAACCATTGATCCACTTGAACTTTAAATCTCGTGGCACTTCCTTAATTCCTTCAAAAGATATGATTTTACTTCAAAAAGTGTCGTCACTCGGGGTCTTGGTTTACCTAAGATCTGTAAATAAAATACCAAAAATACCCCCGTAAATCTGACACGACACTCCGGTTATTAACCCGGTACAAAATTTATAACTTTTTATCATTTTTACTAGATTTTTATAGTATTTAGATTTATTCATAACTATTAATATTTTATAAGATTATCGTTATAATTTCTTATATTTTATATAAAAAGAGTTGATAACGTATATAAAACATCGTAATTTTTATCATATAAATGTTATACATCATGTGCAGGGTCATGTGTCTACAATTTGTTGGTGGAACAGCAAGGCCAAGGAGGATATTCTGCCTCAAGCCCTCTCCGCCCTTACACTAGATAACACCGTCGCCGACACCGAGTGGTTAATGGATACAGGCGCTACTAATCATATGACAGGTAATCATAAGCTTCTACATAATTTTCAGCCTTGTTCAAAAACTGACTTTGTTATCGTTGGTAATGGAACTGCTCTTCCAATTAGTGGTATCGGTGAGGTTCATATTAATTATAGAGATATACCTGTAATAGTTTCCGATGTGTTATTGGTTCCCAATATGACTAAGAATTTAATTTCCATTCGGCAACTCACTCAACAATATAATGCACACTGTTTGTTTACTAATAATGGTTTTGCTCTTAAGGAAAACGTCACAGACAGGATTCTTCTGACGGGCGAATGTAGAGGAAATCTCTATGCCCTCACTGGTGATCATCAAGCTCATCTTGCCCATGCGACTAAGCCCAGTACTCTGGAGATTTGGCATCAACGTCTTGTCCATGTTCAGCTACCAACTGTTCAGGCCTTAAAAAATAAAAGTTTTATAAATTTGTTAGGTTCTAATAAACAGGAGCACATCTGTGAAAGTTGTCAGTTGGGCAAGCTTTCCAAGCTCCATTTTTCTAGTTCTAAACATATTTCCTCTGCTATTTTTGAACTCATACACTGTGATCTTTGGGGTCCGGCCCCTGTTGAGTCAATAGGCAAATTTAATTATTATGTCAGTTTTGTTGATGATTTCTCCAAGTACGTCTGGCTTGTCCCGTTGAAGCATACATTTGATTTCTATAACGTGTTCTTATATTTTGAGCAGTATGCTAAAACTCAGTTTAATATGTCTATTAAGCAGTTACACACGGATGGAGGGGGAGAATTTATTAGTACCCCTCTTATCAATCACTTACTTGCTCAAGGCATCACCCACTTAATCACTTGTCCACACACACAACAGCAAAATGGCACTGTTGAACGACGTCATCGTACCATACGTGAACTTGGCCTTACTATGCTCTTTCATAGTCGTTTGCCTCTATTTTTGTGGGTTGAAGCGTTTTTAACTGCCGTGTATGTGATGAATAGAGTCCCCTCCCTCACAAATAAAACCGAGTCCCCTTTTTTCTTATTGCACAACAAGCACCCGGATTACACTACTCTTAAAATTTTTGGGTCAAAGTGCTATCCTTATACTTGGGATACTAAGCGTCATAAATTCGATCCTAAATCTCTTCCTTGTGTGTTTGTCGGTTATAGTAATCAACATAAAGGTTATAAATGTTTTCACCCCTCTTCTCGAAAGTTTTTTCTGTCCCGTCACGTGGTCTTTGATGAAACCATTCTCCCCTATAAAACTATGCCCCACATTAATCGGCCTTATGTCTTAAAAATCTTTGATTCTTGGCTAGGTGACTCCATTGCTCCTTCACCTGCTATGTCAGTTAGTTCCCCTCCCATGCATACCGCCCCAACACACACCGCCCCCCCATGCAGTCACCTGATCTTTACCTCACCCCCTAGACCTCCCAGATTCTCCAACCCCACCCCCCATTGATGACAATTCACCTTCTTCCGAAAATGATGACTTTCCCTCCGATGATTCTCCCCCGACCTCCCCAGTTATACCACCTCCCTCCCCAAGAATAACCCGTGCTCAACATGGTATTTTTAAACCTAACCCTAAGTATGCCCTTGATGCCCTCTACACTTCCATTCCCACCGAGCCTAAGACGGTCAAAAGTGCCTTAAAACATGATGGTTGGAAGTCCGCTATGCTTGATGAGTTGACTGCTTTGTCTGATAATAAAACTTGGTGTTTAGTTCCCTGAACTCCCGATATGCATGTCATAGGTTCCAAATGGGTGTTTAAGGCTAAGCTTAAAGCTGATGGTTCGCTTGATCGTCTCAAAGCTCGCTTGGTCGCCAAAGGTTATGCCCAAGTCGATGGTTTGGACTATGTTGAGACCTACTCTCCGGTGGTCAAGCCTAGCACCATTCGTGTCGTTCTATCCCTTGCTCTCTCTCGTCAATGGTCCATCCGCCAACTCGACGTAAAAAACGCCTTCTTACATGGTAATATTTCCGAAACTATATACATGGACCAACCCCCAGGTATGTGTGACCCTACATTTCCAAATCATGTTTGTCGACTCAGCAAGGCTCTTTACGGTTAAAACAAGCCCCTCGGGCTTGGTTTGATCGGTTCAGTTCCTTTCTGCTCTCGTTTGGGTTTCATTGTAGTTTATCTGATCCCTCTCTTTTTATTATCACGCTAATCAAAGCACTCTAGTGCTTCTGTTGTATGTCGATGATATGCTTATTACAGGTTCCAATCCGCACCTGCTCAACTCGTTTCTCACCATACTCAATACCGAATTTGCCATGAAGGACCTTGGTACTGTTCACCATTTTCTTGGAGTAAAAATTAATGTCACCTCTCAAGGCCTGCACCTTCATCAATCTCATTATGCTACTACGATTCTTCAACGGGCCTCCATGCAAGATTGTAAGCCGGGAAACACTCCCCTCGCCGTCAAACCTCTCGTCCCACACACATCCCCCCTGCCGATGCTACTTTTTTCAGGAGTCTCATTGGCGCTCTTCAATACTTGACTTTTACCCGCCCCGACATCACTTATGCGGTCAATCACCTATCTCAGTTTATGCAAGCTCCGACTCAGTTGCATATGCAACAAGTCCAACGCCTTCTTCGCTATGTTAAGTCCACTTTGACTCTTGGTATATCTCTTCAAGCTGTGTCTCAACTTCGCCTCTACGCGTTCTCTGATGCCGATTGGGCAGGTTGTCCCACTACACGCCGATCTGTCACTGGCTATTGCTCCTTCCTTGGTCCTAATCTCATCTCCTGGTGCTCGAAGAAACAGCCCACTGTCTCTCGTTCCAGCACTGAAGCAGAATATCGTGCCATGGCTCATACCGCTGCCGAACTTACTTGGCTCACGTCTCTCCTCCGAGAGCTACATATGCCCCTACCGCACACGCCACTGCTCCTCTGTGACAATTTAAGTGCCCTATATATGACCATCAACCCTGTCTTCCATGCCCGAAGCAAACATATTGAACTTGATTATCACTATGTCCGAGAACAGGTCGCCAGAAAACTCTTGATCACCCGCCACGTCTCCGCCACTGACCAGCTGGCTGACATCTTCACTAAGTCATTGCCCAAGCATCTCTTCCAGCCACTACGACGCAAACTCGGTCTGATCCCAAGTCCCAGCCTCGTTTGAGGGGGAGTATTAACGGCCCATGCACCATAAATACGTGAATCATGCAATCACGTCAATCATAATATTCAGTCAAGCGGAGATCATGATCAAAGGAGTAATAAGGTGTTGATTGGAGAGATAAGGAAGATTTGTTTGATCATATCATTAATGGTTAAGAGTTGAATGGTGACTCGGTCTCTGATAGAGTGATACGACTAGTTGAATATGTTTGTTTTATTTATTTATTTTTACAAAAGGGCGTGTATGGTAATTTAGGTTTTTAGGGTTTCTAGTATTCCCTATATATCTATATGCGACTGTCTTTGTAAAAAAATAAGGAAGAACAAATAATAAAAGAAATTCTCAATTCTATATTCAGTTTTTCTTCATCCAAATCTCAACTCGGTCCAATTTTCTCCCAAGAACAAGTTGGTTTAAATAAGAAGTCATTTGTTAGTACTTTGTGTAGTAGGTCTGATGTAGGAGTATGTTTTCAGAGATTGTGCCATCCATCTGAAAGAGTTTTGAATCATGTTCTTAAGTCTTTTAATGTGTTCTTTAATGAGAAAGTTACCTTTTGTGAGTCATACCGATTCTTAATCTAAAACTAGTCATGTATTAGAACTTGTCCAGTCTGACTATCCCTTATTTAGTCTACTAATGGTTTTCTATATTATGTGCATTTTATGGATCTCAAGGTATACATGGATCTTCCTTCAAAAATAGAAATCTGAAGCAAACCAAGCATTTATTTAGTTTAAACAACTTGTGGAAAACTAATTTGGTACCACCATTAAATATCTCCAAACAAATTGAGGGGGAGAGTATAGAAGTCTTGAACACAGCTTAAGTCACCAGATATACAATTTAGACATTCATGTCCCTAAAGTTTATATACAATTTAGACATTCATGTCCCTAAAGTTTTGGTGGAAAGTTTTCGGTATGTTTTTTATCAAATCAACATACTCCAACCCATGTTCTCAATTTCAAAACTCCATGTTGGCAAAAATGATCGACATTTATCTCATCTGTATAGTTTGTTATTGTGGAGAAATAAGTAGATATATACTATATAGTTCATCGGTTGTGTGCCCACCCAGAAATGTTTGGAAGATGATGTGTAAATTGTGCAGTTAGATGATGTTATCAAAGGCATTCGAAACTTGAGAAAAATCAAAAGTTTTTTATTTTAAATTCTTTTGTCAAAACATACTCCCTCTGTTTCTGTTTTAAAATGACTGATGCAGTTGTCAAAAACACGCATATTAATAAGGTAAATTAATACTTTAATTTGAATGTTAAAATGACTAAAAAAAATCCTTAGTCTATAGGCCTTCCATGAGAGTTGTCCAAAGAACTACTCTCCCTATGAGAGTTGTCCTATGTTATAGGCCTTCCATGCTTTGTTGT
>JAMYXJ010000456.1:0-20762 GCA_024500145.1 Gentiana dahurica var. dahurica | reverse complement strand
TAGTGTTCATATCACCGGCGCAAACGGCAAGCAAAACGGAGGCGAATGGCCTTGTACAAGGAATCAAAAATCACACGGTTAAGTACTCTATGGGTACGAAAAAAGTCTGAAAAAAACATTTGTAATTTTCTTTGAAGTATTGATGTGATATCGACGAAACGATAAATAAGGCATGCCGGCATAAGCGGCAAGAAAAAGCGGAGGCCAGAATGGCCTTGTACAAGAATCAAAAACACAGTTAAGTACTCTATGGGTACGAAAAAAAGTACGAAAAAAATGTTTTAATTCTCTTTGAAATACTGATGTGATATCGACCAGAGCGATAAATAAGGCACGCCGGCACAAACGGCAAGAAAAACGGAGGCCAGAATGGCCTTGTACAAGGAATCAAAAATCACAGTTAAGTAGTCTATGGGTAGGAAAAAAATATGAAATAAACGTTTGTAATTCTCTTTGAAATCTTGATGTGATATCGACGAGCGATAAATAAGGCAACGCGCAAAAAAGAAAAACGGAGGCCAGAATGGCCTTGTACAAGGAATCAAATATCACACAGTTAGGTAGTCTATGGGTACGAAAAAAAGTACGAAATAAAACGTTTGTAATTCTCTTTGAAGTACTGATGTGATATCGACCA
Source organism: Gentiana dahurica var. dahurica (assembly GCA_024500145.1). Taxonomy (NCBI): domain Eukaryota; kingdom Viridiplantae; phylum Streptophyta; class Magnoliopsida; order Gentianales; family Gentianaceae; genus Gentiana; species Gentiana dahurica. The sequence goes on along the minus strand of JAMYXJ010000456.1, from coordinate 20,125 downwards.
GAACGATAAATAAGGCACGCCGGCGCAAACGGCAAGCAAAACGGAGGCCAGAATGGCCTTGTACAAGGAATCAAATATCACAGTTAAGTACTCTATGGGTACGAAAAAAAGTACGAAAAAAAACGTTTGCAATTCTCTTTGAATTACTGATGTGATATCGACCAGAACGATAAATAAGGCACGCCGGCACAACGGCAAGCAAAACGGAGGCCAGAATGGCCTTGTACAAGGAATCAAAAATCACACAGTTAAGTACTCTATGGGTACGAAAAAAAGTACGAAAAAACCTTGTACAAGGAATCAAAAATCACACAGTTAAGTACTCTATGGGTACGAAAAAAGTACGAAAAAAAACGTTTGTAATTCTCTTTGAAGTACTGATGTGATATCGACCAGAACGATAAATAAGGCACGCCGGTGCAAACGGAAAGAAAAACGGAGGCCAGAATGGCCTTGTACAAGGAATCAAAAATCACACAGTTAAGTACTCTATGGGTACGAAAAAAAGTACGAAAAAAAATGTTTGTAATTCTCTTTGAAGTACTGATGTGATATCGACCAGAACGATAAATAAGGCACGCCGGCGCAAACGGCAAGAAAAACGGAGGCCAGAATGGCCTTGTACAAGGAATCAAATATCACACAGTTAGGTAGTCTATGGGTACGAAATAAAACGTTTGTAATTCTCTTTGAAGTCGATGTGATATCGACCGTAACGATAAATAAGGCACGCCGCAAACGGCAAGCAAAACGGAGGCCGTAAAGGGTCTTACGTACAAGGAATCAAATATCACAGCTAAGTACTTATGGGTAAAAAAAGTACGAAAAAATGTTTGTAATTCTCTTTGAAATCGATGTGATATCGACGTAACGATAAATAAGGCACGCCGCAAACGGCAAGAAAAACGGAGGCCGTAATGGCCTTTGTACAAGGAATCAAATATCACGCTAGGTAGTCTATGGGTACGAAAAAAGTACGAAAAAAAACGTTTGTAATTTCTTTGAAGTCGATGTGATATCGACCGTAACGATAAATAAGGCACGCCGCAAACGGCAAGCAAAACGGAGGCCGGAATGGCCTTGTACAAGGAATCAAATATCACACTTAAGTACTCTATGGGTACGAAAAAGTACGAAAAAAACGTTTGTAATTCTCTTTGAAGTACTGATGTGATATCGACCAGAACGATAAATAAGGCACGCCGCGCAAACGGCAAGCAAAACGGAGGCCAGAATGGCCTTGTACAAGGAATCAAAAATCACACGTTAAGTACTCTATGGGTACGAAAAAAGTACGAAAAAAAGTTTGTAATTCTCTTTGAAGTACTGATGTGATATCGACCAGAACGATAAATAAGGCACGCCGGCGCAAACGGCAAGAAAAACGGAGGCCAGAATGGCCTTGTACAAGGAATCAAATATCACACAGTTAGGTAGTCTATGGGTACGAAAAAAGTACGAAATAAAGCGTTTGTAATTCTCTTTGAAGTACTGATGTGATATCGACCGAACGATAAATAAGGCACGCCGTAGAAACGGCAAGCAAAACGGAGGCGAATGGCCTTGTACAAGGAATCAAATATCACAGTTAAGTACTCTATGGAACGAAAAAAGTACGAAAAAAAACGTTTGCAATTCTCTTTGAATTCGATGTGATATCGACCGAACGATAAATAAGGCACGCCGCACAAACGGCAAGCAAAACGGAGGCCGTAATGGCCTTGTACAAGGAATCAAAAATCACACGATTAAGTACTCTATGGTACGAAAAAAGTACTGAAAAAAATGTTTGTAATTCTCTTTGAAATCGATGTGATATCGACGAGCGATAAATAAGGCACGCGCAAAACGGCAAGAAAAACGGAGGCCGAATGGCCTTGTACAAGAATCAAATATCACACGATTAGGTAGTCTATGGGTACGAAAAAAAGTACTGAAATAAAACGTTTGTAATTCTCTTTGAAATCGATGTGATATCGACTAGAACGATAAATAAGGCACGCCGCAAACGGCAGCAAAACGGAGGCCAAAATGGCCTTGTACAAGGAATCAAATATCACACGATAAGTACTCTATGGGTACGAAAAAAAGTAGAAAAAAACGTTTGTAATTCTCTTTGAATTACTTGATGTGATATCGACGAACGATAAATAAGGCACGCCGACGCAAACGGCAAGAAAAACGGAGGCCGATGATATGAATCATGTGGACAAAACACAGTTATTGATGGTCCAAACGCTGATCCACTTGTGCTTCGAGATGGTCCAATCACGAGGTCACAAAGAAGAAGTTCGAGGAAGCGTTGAAGAATCTCGTTTTGGCAACTTTCAAAGAACACGTTGGGCTTCTCAAGAATGAAGACTTGGCCATTTTATCCTATTTATCTTGTATTTGGGGTTAATGGGCCAATTGGGGAACTATTTCTATTTTTAGCATTATTTCCATTCTTGTTGATTTAAACCCAGCCCAACCTAGAAACCATTTCCTTTGGGTTTTGAGTGAAACCAAAGCCCAAAACCTTTTATCCATTACCTTTTGAGAAGATCCATGAGCCCAAACCATTTCCATTAACTTTTAAAACCAACCCAAAATCCAAAACCTTTTTCATCTTATTTTTGAGAAAGCCCATCTCCTTATGCTTATTTTATAGGATCTAGCACCTAATCATCCAATTTCACATAGAAGATAGGAAACAAGGATGAAAATTGGAGAACTTAGAGGAATAGGCTGCTTTTTTTTTTTTTTTGTATATATAAACGAAAGAGGAAGAAGATATGAAAAATGATAAGAAAAAACAAGGAAACAAGTAGATGAATACCTCAATCACCTATGCTCTGATACCAATTGATATGAACACGAACGATCTAGATTGAGATAAACCCAAGAGACTTACGACGAAATTGGAAGAAAAGGATAAATGAGCACAAACTTAGATCAACCCTCGGAATCAGCACTTCGGGTTTCACCAAGTCGAGAACGTCGCACAAAGATTGCTCGGATCTTTGATAAGTTCTCGAGTTAGACACGATACCTAATCAGCAAGGCAAAATGTTTAACTCACCAAAATTCAATCACTGAATTTCATATAGATATAAAAATCACTCAAAATATGGTCTAAGTTTTCAAGTACAAGAACATGCCTTATATAGGCTGCAAGACTTGCAAACTATAATGCATAAGACAATGTGAATAGAAAAAAAAAAAAATTTAGTCACATTTGCCTTTTCGTTTCCTTGGACATAATTTGTCATAAATTTTCATTTAGTAACCATTAGATATTATTCAGTGCACCTTTATTATTATGTAAGTTACAAAGTTGTTTAGTATTCTATATAAATAAAAAAAAAACGAAAAAAAAAAAAAGAAGGAAAACAGGCCGTACAAAAAAAAAAAAAAAAAAAAAAAAAAAGAAGAAAATTACGAGCCTTCTTTGATAAAAAGAGAGGAAAGAATACTTGCTTGAATTGATTCTTGGGTGCATTCTATTTGGTTACTACTTGTGACAACTCTTTTGGAACACATTTTTTTATTTTATTTTATCTTTTCATCCATTCACACACCTTAGCCTTTCTTCCAATCTTTCTCAATTCTTAGATTGATTTGGGAGTTAGTAATTTTGGTGTTCATTTGGTTGTGAATTGTTTGCAATATTTGCTTTTGTTTTGATTTGTTTGACGGTTGGCACTTACCTACGGCAAGTTTTGAGCGTGAGTGTAAACACGAGCGTTTTTGTGAGGTATCATGGCTGAACAAGACGAAACTAATTGGGAAGGTAGATTTCGCCTTCATCAAGAGGATAAATGGTGATATGAATCGTCGTTTTGAGGAAGTTCAACAAGGTATTGCGGATCAAATTGCTGAATTGTTCCAACACATGGTATTGGTAATGGTGGTGCACGTGGACGTGGTAGAGGTCATAGGGGCCGTGGTAATATGGCTGGTCGTGGTGATGTTGGGGGCGTGGTGGTTTTGGTGGCGAGGTCATGTGGAGGCTGATGACTATAGTGACATAGCTGATAATTTTGAGCATGAGGATTATGAACGTGTGCAAGATGATAGTATGCGTGGCCTTAAGTATAAGATACCTTCATTTGATGGTAAATCTGATCCGGGTAGATATCTTGAGTGGGAAATGAAGATGAATCAGATTTTTGCGGTTCATGATTATAGTGAAGCGAAGAAAGTTAGGATTGCTACCTTGGAGTTTACGGGTTATGCGATGAGTTGGTGGCATAGCTTTCAAGAGAATCGTCGACGTCGGGGTGAACAACCAATTAATTCGTGGACTCTTTTGACCGAACATATGCGTATCAAATGGGTCCCTAATCATTATTTTCGGGACCAAGGTTTTAAGTTGCAATTATCACCGGGAAGTCGGTTGAGGATTTTTACGAGGAAATGCAAGTTACGATGCTTCGGGCTAATATTATTGAACCGTAAGACGTAACCATGCAGCGTTTTTTATGTGGTCTTGAGATGATATAGCGGGCCAAGTTGAACTCCAAAACTATCAAACTTTAAGTGATATGGTTAATGGCGCATCAATGGTGGAACGTAGGCTTAAGAACCGGCGTGAAGAGAGAGCCAAAGTTAGTCGTCCTTTTGGTTATCGCAGCTCATTTACGCCTTCTTTTCAACAAGGAAGTTCAGCTAGTTCATCTATTTCAGCCTACAAAACAGGTTGAAAGTTCTACTCGTTCTCGAACCATAAATCCAAGTTATCCGAGATTTTGACACGAATAAAGGCAAGGCTGAAGTTGGGCGTTCTCGGGATATTGAATGTTTCAAATGCAAGGGCAAGGGACATTATGCAGCAAATTGTCCAAATAAACGTACCATGGCGATTTTGGGGCAGCCTTTACCTCGTGATGACTATGAATCTCATTCGAGAGTGATGAGAATGATGATGATGCTGCATTGCGAGATGACAATTTAGATGCGCATGCTACACTCGATTATGGTGCTTGTTATGTGATTCGAAAGACTTTGGCCATTCGTACAAAGTTGGACGAGTCAATTCAGCGGAAAACATTTTCAGTCCACTTGTGGCATTGCGGGCGACTTGCAACTATATCATCGATTCGGGAGTTGCGCGAATTTGGTAAGCCAAACACTTGTTAAAGATTTTAATATTGCTGTTTTACCGCATCCCCACCCGTATAGTTTGCAATGGATGAATGATGTGGCTGATGTCGTGTGGCTACCCAAGCACTTGTTAAATTTCGTGTGGGTAAATTGGTGGATGAAGTATTATGTGACGTCGTACCATTATTTGTTACTCACTTGTTATTGGGGAGACCTTGGCAATACGATAGGGCTGCATTGTATAATGGTCGTTTGAATACTTGGAGTTTGCATTTACATGGTCATACGATTACTTTACATCCGATGACACGGCTCAAGTTCATTCTGAACAGCTGCGTATGACTAATTCTCGAAAAGCTGCTGCATTTGGTGAGCAAAAAAATGATAAAGAGGGAGAAAAGTCGAAAATAAGCAAGTTGTTCGGAGAGAAAAAAAAATGAGGGCGCTTTATCACACTTTGAGGGCAAAAGAAAAGTCGAAAATATAAGTGTGAGGGAGGGTGTTTCCGTTCCAAATGAGGGAGTTAAAAGGATGGTGCAGCTGCGTGAGGGAGTGGGAGCCTCAAAACACGAGGGTAAAATAAAAGTTGAAAAGAATAATGGTAAGGGTGTGAAGCACAATTTTCTTGCCAAGTCTAGTTTAATCACTCGACTATCAATGGTGGGAATTTCGTTTTCCTCATTTATTTTAAGGAAGTCGTCCCCTCTCCCATTTGTTTGATTACCATTGCTGATCTAACATCTTCTCTTCCAAGTGTTGTATGTTCGGTTTTGCAAGAATATGTTGATGTGTTTCGGAGGAAGAACCAAGTGGTTTGCCACCACTACGTGATGTAGAGCATCAAATCGACTTAATGCCGGGTGCTACTCTTCCAAACCGACCAGCCTATAGGGCCAATCCTACGGAAACAAAAGAAATTCAAAGACAAGTGGCGGAGCTGTTAGAAAAAGGCAAGATCGTGAATCTTTAAGTCCTTGTGCCGTACCCGTCATTGTGGTTCCTAAGAAGAATGGTGAATGGCGGATGTGCACCGACGTGCAATCAATAATATCACGGTAAAGTATCGCTATCCTATTCCTAGGTTAGACGATATGCTAGATGAGTTGCATGGTAGTAAATTCTTTAGCAAGATAGATTTGAAAAGTGGTTATCACCAAGTCCGTATTCGTGAGGGTGATGAGTGGAAAACAGCCTTTAAAACTAAGTTTGGTCTTTATGAGTGGTTGGTTATGCCATTCGGCTTACAAATGCACCTTCCACGTTTATGCGTTTAATGAATGAAGTGCTGCGTGAATTTATTGGTCATTTTGTGGTAGTTTATTTCGATGACATACTAATTTATAGCACCACACTTGATGATCATGTTGCACATTTACAAGTGTTCTTGATACACTTAGGCATGCTAAGTTGTATGCTAACCTTAAGAAGTGTGAGTTTTGCTTGGATCGCATTGTTTTTCTTGGTTTTGTGGTTAGTGACAAAGGCGTTGAAGTTGATCAAGAAAAGATTCGGGCAATCAAGGAGTGGCCTGACCTCAAAAACGTGGCTGATGTTAGGAGTTTCATTGGCTTGGCTGGCTTCTACGACGGTTTGTGAAAGATTTTAGCACCATTGCTGCTCCTTTGACCGAGTTGGTGAAGAAAATGCAGCCTTCAATTGGGAAGATCGTCACGGAGTCTTTTGAAACTTTAAAGCTTAAGCTTATTTCAGCCCTATACTTGCCTTACCCGATTTTGATAAAATGTTTGAATTAGAATGTGATGCATCGGGTGTTGGTGTGGGTGGTGTTTTAATGCAAGAAAAGCGACCTGTGCATATTTTAGTGAGAAATTAAAAGGTGCTCATTTGAACTATTCACGTATGATAAGGAGCTTTATGCTTTGATTCGTTGTTTGCAAACTTGGCAACATTACCTTAGGCCTCGTGAGTTTATTATTCATACGGACCATGAGTCTTTAAAATATCTTAAGGGTCAAGGTAAGTTGAGTAAACGACATATCCGCTATATTGAGTTCATTGAGTCGTTTCCTTATGTCATTAAGTTTAAGAAGGGTAAGGAAAACATTGTTGCGGATGCTTTGTCTAGGCGTTATTCCTTGATTACATCTTTACAAACTAAGTTGCTTGGTTTTGAGAGTATTAAGGATTTATATGCTAATGATGTCGACTTTGGTGATATTTTTGCTAAGTGTCCTTCATCTACTTTGGATTATTCTTGCATGGTGGTTTTCTTTACAAAGGTGATAAGTGTGTATTCCTAGATCGTCCATGCGTGAATTGTTCTTGAGAGTCTCATGGGGTGGTTTAATGGGACACTTTGGGGTAGATAAGACTTTGGATATGTTACACATTTCTATTGGCCACGTATGAAAGTGATGTGATTAAATTTTGTGCTTCTTGTATTGTGTGTAAGCATGCTAAATCCGTTTTGCACCCCATGGTTTATACACTCCCTACCTATTCCCACATCTCCTTGGACCGACATTTCCATGGACTTTGTGTTAGGTTTGCCTCGGTCTAGGAGTGGAAAAGATTCTGTGTTTGTGGTGGTGGACCGTTTTTCCAAAATGGCTCATTTTATTCCATGTACCAAAACTAATGATGCATCGTATATTGCTGATTTGTTCTTTAAAGAAATTGTGCGTTTGCATGGTGTTCCTCGACGATTGTGAGTGATCGTGATACTAAGTTTGTGAGTCATTTTGGAGGTTTTGTGGATGCGTTTGGGAACTTATCTATTATTTTCTACTTCTTTTCACCCACCTGATGGGCAAAGCGGAGGTTGTGAATCGTGTGTTAGGACAACTTCTAAGAACTGTTGTGAAAAGTAATTTAAAGAATTGGGAGTCTTGTTTGCCTTATGTGGAATTTGCTTATAATCGTGCTAAACATTCAGCTACTCAATCGCCCCATTTGAGCTTGTTTATGGCTTTTTACCGGCTGCTCCGTTTGATTTTGTTCCTCTTCCTCATGGTTCGCAGTTAGCTTGGATGGTGAAGCAAAGGCTGATCTTGTGAAAGCGTTGCATCAAAAGGCGAGGCTGAATGTTGAAAAAGCAACCGAGAGTTACATGAAGCAAGCAAACAAGGGTCGCAAGGAGCTGATTTTTGAACTGGAGATTTGGTGTGGCTACACCTTCGCAAAGAGAGATTTCCACATCTCCGCAAGTCAAAGCTGAATGCACGTGGTGATGGTCCTTTCCAAGTGCTTGAGAGGATAAACAACAATGCCTACAAACTTGACATACCTCGGGATTGGAATATTTCACCTACATTCAACGTGGCGATTTGTCTCCTTACGATGCTTCTTTTGATCCGAGGACGGATCCTTTCCATCCGGGAGGAATGATATGAATCATAGTGGACAAAACACAGTTATTGATGGTCCAAAGCTGATCCACTTGTGCTTGAGATGGTCCAATCACGAGGTCACAAAAGAAGAAGTTCGAGGAGCGTTGAAGAATCTCGTTTTGGCAACTTTCAAAGAACACGTTGGGCTTCTCAAGAATGAAGACTTGGCCATTTTATCCTATTTATCTTGTAATTGGGGTTAATGGGCCAATTGGGAACTATTTCTATTTTAGCATTATTTCCATTCTTGTTGATTTAAACCCAGCCCAACCTAGAAACCATTTCCTTTGGGTTTTGAGTGAAACCAAAGCCCAAAACCTTTATCCATTACCTTTTGAGAAGATCCATGAGCCCAAACCATTTCCATTAACTTTAAAACCAACCCAAAATCCAAAACCTTTTCATCTTATTTTGAGAAAGCCCATCTCCTTATGCTTATGGCGTTTTTAGAAGTGTGTTTCTCCCACATTGTCTTATGCATTATAGTTGCAAGTCTTGCAGCCTATATAAGGCATGTTCTTGTACTTGAAAACTTGGACCATATTTTGAGTGATTTTATATCTATATGAAATTCGGTGATTGAATTTTGGTGAGTTAAACATTTTGCCTTCGATTAGGTATCGTGTCTAACTCGAGAACTTATCAAAGATCCGAGCAATCTTTGTGCGACGTTCTCGACTTGGTGAAACCGAAGTGCTGATTCGAGGTTGATCTAAGTTTGTGCTCATTTATCCTTTTCTTCCAAATTTCGTGTAAGTCTCTTGGGTTTATCTCAATCTAGATCGTTATGTTCATATCACCGTAATGGCCTTGTACAAGAATCAAATATCACACGTTAGGTAGTCTATGGAGTGCGAAAAAAAGTATGAAATAAAGCGTTTGTAATTCTCTTTGAAATCTTGATGTGATATCGACGAACGATAAATAAAACGCTTGGCATAAGCGGCAAGCAAAAGCGGAGGCGAATGGCCTTGTACAAGAATCAAAAATCACACGATTAAGTACTCTATGGAGTACGAAAAAAGTCTGAAAAAAACATTTGTAATTCTCTTTGAAATCTTGATGTGATATCGACGAGCGATAAATAAGGCATGCCGTAAGCGGAAAGAAAAAGCGGAGGCGAGAATGGCCTTGTACAAGAATCAAAAACACACAGTTAAGTACTCTATAGTACGAAAAAAAGTCGTAAAAAATGTTTGTAATTCTCTTTGAAATCTTGATGTGATATCGACGAGCGATAAATAAAACGCCGGTATAAGCAAAAAAAGCGGAGGCGAATGGCCTTGTACAAGAATCAAATATCACAGTTAGGTAGTCTATGGGTAGGAAAAAAGTCTGAAATAAAAGCGTTTGTAATTCTCTTTGAAATCTTGATGTGATATCGACGAGCGATAAATAAAACGCGCATAAGCGGCAAGCAAAGCGGAGGCGAATGGCCTTGTACAAGAATCAAATATCACACAGTTAGGTAGTCTATGGAGTGCGAAAAAAGTACTAAATAAAGCGTTTGTAATTCTCTTTGAAATCTTGATGTGATATCGACCGAGCGATAAATAAGGCACGCGCGCATAAGCGGCAAGCAAAAGCGGAGGCGAATGGCCTTGTACAAGAATCAAATATCACACGATTAAGTACTCTATGGGTACGAAAAAAAGTCTGAAAAAAAATGTTTGCAATTCTCTTTGAATTCTTGATGTGATATCGACGAGCGATAAATAAGGCACGCCGGCAAAAGCGGCAAGCAAAAGCGGAGGCGAGAATGGCCTTGTACAAGAATCAAAAATCACAGATTAAGTACTCTATGGAGTACGAAAAAATGTCTGAAAAAAAAGGTTTGTAATTCTCTTTGAAATCTTGATGTGATATCGACCAAAAGCGATAAATAAAGGCACGGCATAAGCGGCAAGAAAAGCGGAGGCGAATGGCCTTGTACAAGAATCAAATATCACAAGTTAGGTAGTCTATGGAGTGCGAAAAAAAGTCTGAAAAAAAGCGTTTGTAATTCTCTTTGAAATCTTGATGTGATATCGACGAGCGATAAATAAAGGCAGCAATAAGCGGCAAGCAAAGCGGAGGCGAATGGCCTTGTACAAGAATCAAATATCACAGTTAGGTAGTCTATGGAGTGCGAAAAAAGTCTGAAATAAAGCGTTTGTAATTCTCTTTGAAATCTTGATGTGATATCGACGAGCGATAAATAAAGGCACGCAGCGCAAACGCAAGCAAAGCGGAGGCGAATGGCCTTGTACAAGAATCAAATATCCACGATTAAGTACTCTATAGATGCGAAAAAATCTGAAAAAAATGCTTGCAATTCTCTTTGAATTCTTGATGTGATATCGACGAGCGATAAATAAGGCACGCCGGCACAAGCGGCAAGCAAAGCGGAGGCGAGAATGGCCTTGTACAAGAATCAAAAATCACCGATTAAGTACTCTATGGAGTACTCAAAAAAAAAGTCTGAAAAAAATGTTTGTAATTCTCTTTGAAATCTTGATGTGATATCGACCAAAAGCGATAAATAAAACCGCCGGTATAAGCGCAAGAAAAAGCGGAGGCGAATGGCCTTGTACAAGAATCAAATATCACGATTAGGTAGTCTATGGAGTGCGAAAAAAGTCTGAAATAAAAGCGTTTGTAATTCTCTTTGAAATCTTGATGTGATATCGACCGAGCGATAAATAAAACGCGCAGGCATAAGCGGCAAGCAAAAGCGGAGGCGAATGGCCTTGTACAAGGAATCAAAAATCACACGATTAAGTACTCTATGGGTGCGAAAAAAGTCTGAAAAAAATGTTTGTAATTCTCTTTGAAATCTTGATGTGATATCGACGAGCGATAAATAAGGCCTATTTGGCGTAAGCGGCAAGAAAAACGGAGGCGAGAATGGCCTTGTACAAGAATCAAATATCACACATTAGGTAGTCTATGGGTGCGAAAAAAAGTACGAAATAAAACGTTTGTAATTCTCTTTGAAATCTTGATGTGATATCGACCAGAACGATAAATAAAACGCGCCCGGTAAGCGGCAAGAAAAGCGGAGGCGAATGGCCTTGTACAAGAATCAAATATCACGATTAGGTAGTCTATGGAGTGCGAAAAAAAGTACGAAATAAAAGCGTTTGTAATTCTCTTTGAAATCTTGATGTGATATCGACCGAGCGATAAATAAAACGCATGGCATAAGCGGCAAGCAAAGCGGAGGCGAATGGCCTTGTACAAGAATCAAAAATCACCAGTTAAGTACTCTATGGAGTGCGAAAAAAAATCTGAAAAAACCTTGTACAAGGAATCAAAAATCACGATTAAGTACTCTATGGTGCGAAAAAATCTGAAAAAAATGTTTGTAATTCTCTTTGAAATCTTGATGTGATATCGACGAGCGATAAATAAAACGCGCCATAAACGGCAAGCAAAGCGGAGGCGAATGGCCTTGTACAAGAATCAAAAATCACCGCACGATTAAGTACTCTATGGAGTGCGAAAAAAATCTGAAAAAAATGTTTGTAATTCTCTTTGAAATCTTGATGTGATATCGACCAAAGATAAATAAAACGCTTGGTATAAGCGGCAAGGAAAAGCGGAGGCGAATGGCCTTGTACAAGAATCAAATATCCACAGTTAAGTACTCTATGGAGTACGAAAAAAAGAAAAAAAAGTTTGTAATTCTCTTTGAAATCTTGATGTGATATCGACGAGCGATAAATAAAAACGCCGGCAAGAAAAGCGGAGGCGAATGGCCTTGTACAAGAATCAAATATCACAGTTAGGTAGTCTATGGGTATGAAAAAAGTCTGAAATAAAGCGTTTGTAATTCTCTTTGAAATCTTGATGTGATATCGACGAGCGATAAATAAAACGCGCGGTATAAGCGGCAAGCAAAAGCGGAGGCGAATGGCCTTGTACAAGAATCAAATATCACGATTAAGTACTCTATGGAGTACGAAAAAAGTCTGAAAAAAGCGTTTGCAATTCTCTTTGAATTCTTGATGTGATATCGACGAGCGATAAATAAAACGCCCGGCACAAGCGCAAGCAAAGCGGAGGCGAGAATGGCCTTGTACAAGAATCAAAATCACGATTAAGTACTCTATGGGTACGAAAAAAATCTGAAAAAAATGTTTGTAATTCTCTTTGAAATCTTGATGTGATATCGACGAGCGATAAATAAAACGCGGTAAGCAAGCAAGCAAAGGCGCAGAAATGAAAAAAATGTTTGTAATTCTCTTTGAAATCTTGATGTGATATCGACCGAGCGATAAATAAAACGATAAGCGGCAAAAAAGCGGAGGCGAATGGCCTTGTACAAGAATCAAATATCACGATTAGGTAGTCTATGGAGTGCGAAAAAAGTCTGAAATAAAAGCGTTTGTAATTCTCTTTGAAATCTTGATGTGATATCGACGAGCGATAAATAAAACGCGCGGCATAAGCGGCAAGAAAAAGCGGAGGCAGAATGGCCTTGTACAAGAATCAAATATCACCATTAGGTAGTCTATGGGATGCGAAAAAAGTCTGAAATACGTTTGTAATTCTCTTTGAAATCTTGATGTGATATCGACGAAACGATAAATAAAAACCGCGGACGCAAGCAAAGCGGAGGCGAATGGCCTTGTACAAGAATCAAATATCACACGATTAAGTACTCTATGGAGTGCGAAAAAAAATCTGAAAAAAAGGTTTGTAATTCTCTTTGAAATCTTGATGTGATATCGACGAGCGATAAAAAAAGGCCGGTATAAGCGGCAAGAAAAGCGGAGGCGAATGGCCTTGTACAAGAATCAAATATCACGATTAAGTACTCTATGGGTGCGAAAAAAGTCGTAAAAAAGCGTTTGCAATTCTCTTTGAATTCTTGATGTGATATCGACGAGCGATAAATAAAACGCGCGATAAGCAAGAAAAAAGCGGAGGCGAATGGCCTTGTACAAGAATCAAATATCACACAGTTAGGTAGTCTATGGGTACGAAATAAAATGTTTGTAATTCTCTTTGAAATCTTGATGTGATATCGACGAGCGATAAATAAAACGCGGCATAAGCGGCAAGCAAAAGCGGAGGCGAGAATGGCCTTGTACAAGAATCAAAAATCACACGTTAAAGTACTCTATGGGTGCGAAAAAAGTACTAAAAAAAATGTTTGTAATTCTCTTTGAAATCTTGATGTGATATCGACCAAAGATAAATAAAACGCGGCACAAGCAGCAAGAAAAGCGGAGGCGAGAATGGCCTTGTACAAGAATCAAATATCACACGTTAGGTAGTCTATGGATACGAAAAAAGTAAGAAATAAAAGCGTTTGTAATTCTCTTTGAAATCTTGATGTGATATCGACGAGCGATAAATAACACGCCGGCGCAAACCGCAAAGCAAAAGCGGAGGCGAGAATGGCCTTGTACAAGAATCAAAAATCACGAGTTAAGTACTCTATGGACGAAAAAAATCTGAAAAAACCTTGTACAAGGAATCAAAAATCACGATTAAGTACTCTATGGATGCGAAAAAAAGTCTGAAAAAAATGTTTGTAATTCTCTTTGAAATCTTGATGTGATATCGACGAGCGATAAATAAGGCATATAACGGCAAGAAAAAGCGGAGGCGAATGGCCTTGTACAAGAATCAAATATCACAGTTAGGTAGTCTATGGGTACGAAAAAATGTGAAATAAAGCGTTTGTAATTCTCTTTGAAATCTTGATGTGATATCGACGAGCGATAAATAAAACGCGCGCAAGCGGCAAGAAAAAGCGGAGGCGAGAATGGCCTTGTACAAGAATCAAATATCACCATTAAGGTACTCTATGGAGTGCGAAAAAAGTCTGAAATAAAATGTTTGTAATTCTCTTTGAAATCTTGATGTGATATCGACGAGCGATAAATAAACGCGTAAGCGGCAAGCAAAAGCGGAGGCGAATGGCCTTGTACAAGAATCAAATATCACGATTAAGTACTCTATGGAGTACGAAAAAAGTATGAAAAAAAAGTTTGTAATTCTCTTTGAAATCTTGATGTGATATCGACGAGCGATAAATAAAACGCATGGTATAAGCGGCAAGAAAAAGCGGAGGCGAATGGCCTTGTACAAGAATCAAATATCACGCAGTTAGGTAGTCTATGGTGCGAAAAAAAAGTATGAAATAAAAGCGTTTGTAATTCTCTTTGAAATCTTGATGTGATATCGACGAGCGATAAATAAAAGCGCCCGGCATAAGCGGCAAGCAAAAGCGGAGGCGAATGGCCTTGTACAAGAATCAAATATCACCGATTAAGTACTCTATGGGAGTCGAAAAAAAGTCTGAAATAAAAGCGTTTGCAATTCTCTTTGAATCTTGATGTGATATCGACGAAACGATAAATAAAACCGCGGGCACAAGCAAAGCGGAGGCGAATGGCCTTGTACAAGAATCAAAAATCACGCGTTAAGTACTCTATGGAGTGCGAAAAAAAGTCTGAAAAAAATGTTTGTAATTCTCTTTGAAATCTTGATGTGATATCGACGAGCGATAAATAAAGGCCCGGCGTAAGCGGCAAGAAAAAGCGGAGGCGAATGGCCTTGTACAAGAATCAAATATCACAGTTAGGTAGTCTATGGGTCTGAAAAAAATCTGAAATAAAAAGCGTTTGTAATTCTCTTTGAAATCTTGATGTGATATCGACGAGCGATAAATAAAACGCGCCGGCATAAGCGGCAAGCAAAAGCGGAGGCGAAAATGGCCTTGTACAAGAATCAAATATCACGCATTAAGTACTCTATTGTGCGAAAAAAAGTCGAAAAAAAGCGTTTGCAATTCTCTTTGAATTCTTGATGTGATATCGACGAGCGATAAATAAAACGCGGCATAAGCGGCAAAAAGCGGAGGCGAGAATGGCCTTGTACAAGAATCAAATATCACAGTTAAGGTAGTCTATGGAGTACGAAAAAAAGTCTGAAATAAAAACGTTTGTAATTCTCTTTGAAATCTTGATGTGATATCGACGAGCGATAAATAAAACGCGCCCGGCAAGCGGCAAGCAAAGCGGAGGCGAATGGCCTTGTACAAGAATCAAAAATCACAGTTAAGTACTCTATGGATGCGAAAAAAGTCTGAAAAAAAGTTTGTAATTCTCTTTGAAATCTTGATGTGATATCGACGAGCGATAAATAAAACGCTTGGTATAAGCAGCAAGAAAAAGCGGAGGCGAATGGCCTTGTACAAGAATCAAATATCACCGTTAAGTACTCTATGGGTATGAAAAAAAATCTGAAAAAAACATTTGTAATTCTCTTTGAAATCTTGATGTGATATCGACGAGCGATAAATAAGGCACGCGCAAATGGAAAGAAAAGCGGAGGCGAATGGCCTTGTACAAGAATCAAAAATCACAGTTAAGTAATCTATAGTACGAAAAAAGTCTGAAAAAAAATGTTTTAATTCTCTTTGAAATCTTGATGTGATATCGACCGAGCGATAAATAAGGCACGCCGGCAGCAACAAAAAAAAACGGAGGCGAATGGCCTTGTACAAGAATCAAAATATCACAGTAGTACTCTATGGGTACGAAAAAAGTAAAAATAAAACGTTTGTAATTCTCTTTGAAATCTTGATGTGATATCGACCGAGCGATAAATAAAGGCACGCATAAAGCAACAAAAGCAAAAGCGGAGGCGAATGGCCTTGTACAAGAATCAAATATCACACTTAGGTAGTCTATGGGTACGAAAAAAAGTACTGAAATAAAAACGTTTGTAATTCTCTTTGAAATCTTGATGTGATATCGACGGAGCGATAAATAAAAACGCAGCGCATAAGCAGCAAGCAAAAGCGGAGGCGAATGGCCTTGTACAAGAATCAAATATCACAGTTAAGTACTCTATGGAGTGCGAAAAAAATCTGAAAAAAAGTTTGCAATTCTCTTTGAATTGATGTGATATCGACGAACGATAAATAAAACCGCGGTATGCAACGGAAACAAAAGCGGAGGCGAATGGCCTTGTACAAGAATCAAAAATCACAGTTAAGTACTCTATAGTGCGAAAAAAAGTACAGAAAAAAATCACACGTTTGTAATTCTCTTTGAAATCTTGATGTGATATCGACAAACGATAAATAAAACCGTATAAGCGGCAAGAAAAAAGCGGAGGCGAATGGCCTTGTACAAGAATCAAATATCACAATTAGGTACTCTATATGCGAAAAAAGTATCGAAAAAAACGTTTGTAATTCTCTTTGAAATCTTGATGTGATATCGACCGAGCGATAAATAAGGTACGCGGTATAAGCAAGAAAGCAAAAGCGGAGGCCGAATGGCCTTGTACAAGAATCAAATATCACACGGTTAAGTACTCTATGGTGCGAAAAAAAGTCTGAAAAAATGCGTTTGTAATTCTCTTTGAAATCTTGATGTGATATCGACGAGCGATAAATAAAGACGCGTAAACACAAGCAAAAGCGGAGGCAGAATGGCCTTGTACAAGAATCAAATATCACACAGTTAAGTACTCTATGGAGTGCGAAAAAAGTCGAAAAAAAACGTTTGTAATTCTCTTTGAATTCTTGATGTGATATCGACCGAGCGATAAATAAAAGGCACGCGGCACAAGCGCAAGCAAAGCAAAACGGAGGCGAATGGCCTTGTACAAGAATCAAAAATCACACGATTAAGTACTCTATGGGTACGAAAAAAGTCTGAAAAAAATGTTTGTAATTCTCTTTGAAATCTTGATGTGATATCGACCAAAGCGATAAATAAAACCGCGCATAAGCGGCAAGAAAAAGCGGAGGCGAATGGCCTTGTACAAGAATCAAATATCACACGGTTAGGTAGTCTATGGATGCGAAAAAAGTACGAAATAAAAAACGTTTGTAATTCTCTTTGAAATCTTGATGTGATATCGACGAGCGATAAATAAGGCACGCCGGGCATAAGCGGCAAGCAAAAGCGGAGGCAAAATGGCCTTGTACAAGAATCAAAAATCACTGGGGTTTACTTAAGTACTCTATGGGTATGCGAAAAAAGTACGAAAATAAATGTTTGTAATTCTCTTTGAAATCTTGATGTGATATCGACGAACGATAAATAAGGCATGGCAAACGGCAAGCAAAACGGAGGCAGAATGGCCTTGTACAAGAATCAAATATCACTGCAGTTAGGTAGTCTATGGTGTGAAAAAAAAGTATGAAATAAAACGTTTGTAATTCTCTTTGAAATCTTGATGTGATATCGACCGAAACGATAAATAAGGCACGCCGCAAACGGCAAGAAAAAGCGGAGGCCGAATGGCCTTGTACAAGAATCAAATATCACCGTTAAGTACTCTATGGAGTACGAAAAAAAGTACGAAATAAAACGTTTGTAATTCTCTTTGAAGTCTTGATGTGATATCGACCGAGCGATAAATAAGGCACGCCCGGTATAAGCGGCAAGGAAAAACGGAGGCCGAATGGCCTTGTACAAGAATCAAAAATCACACGATTAAGTACTCTATGGCACGAAAAAAGTACTGAAAAAATGTTTGTAATTCTCTTTGAATCTTGATGTGATATCGACGAGCGATAAATAAATAAGGCCGCCGCAAGCGGCAAGCAAAACGGAGGCCGAATGGCCTTGTACAAGAATCAAAAATCACACTGTTAAGTACTCTATAGGTGCGAAAAAAAGTACGAAAAAAATGTTTGTAATTCTCTTTGAAATCTTGATGTGATATCGACGAGCGATAAATAAAACGCGTGCATAAGCGCAAGCAAAGCGGAGGCGAATGGCCTTGTACAAGGAATCAAATATCACGATTAAGTACTCTATGGGTGCGAAAAAAAAAAATAAAAGCGTTTGTAATTCTCTTTGAATTCTTGATGTGATATCGACGAGCGATAAATAAGGCGGCACAAGCGGCAAGCAAAAGCGGAGGCGAATGGCCTTGTACAAGAATCAAAAATCACCACGATTAAGTACTCTATGGGTGCGAAAAAAAGTATCTGAAAAAAAGCGTTTGTAATTCTCTTTGAATTCTTGATGTGATATCGACGAGCGATAAATAAGGCACGCCGGCATAAGCGGCAAGAAAAGCGGAGGCCGAATGGCCTTGTACAAGAATCAAATATCACACAGTTAGGTAGTCTATGGTTACGAAAAAAATCTGAAATAAAGCGTTTGTAATTCTCTTTGAAATCTTGATGTGATATCGACCGAAGCGATAAATAAAGCCGGCGCAAGCAAGCAAAGCGGAGGCCAGAATGGCCTTGTACAAGAATCAAAAATCACGAGTTAAGTACTCTATGGGTGCGAAAAAAAAATCTGAAAAAAGCGTTTGTAATTCTCTTTGAATCTTGATGTGATATCGACGAGCGATAAATAAAACGCGTAAGCAAGCAAAAAGCGGAGGCGAATGGCCTTGTACAAGGAATCAAATATCCACAGTTAGGTAGTCTATGGAGCGAAAAAAGTCTGAAATAAAGCGTTTGTAATTCTCTTTGAAGTCTTGATGTGATATCGAGCGATAAATAAAACGCCCGGCACAAGCGGCAAGCAAAGCGGAGGCGAATGGCCTTGTACAAGAATCAAAATCCACAATTAAGTACTCGTAGAGTCGAAAAAAGTTTGTAATTCTCTTTGAAATCTTGATGTGATATCGACCAGCGATAAATAAGGCCGCGTATAAGCGGCAAGAAAAGCGGAGGCAGAATGGCCTTGTACAAGAATCAAATATCACACAGTTAAGTACTCTATGGAGTGCGAAAAAAGTATGAAAAAAAAGCGTTTGTAATTCTCTTTGAAATCTTGATGTGATATCGACGAGCGATAAATAAAACCTTGTATAAGCAAAAAAAGCGGAGGCGAATGGCCTTGTACAAGAATCAAATATCCACGTTAGGTAGTCTATGGAGTACGAAAAAAGTCTGAAATAAAGCGTTTGTAATTCTCTTTGAAATCTTGATGTGATATCGACCAGCGATAAATAAGACGCCGGCGCAAACGCAAGCAAACAAAGCGGAGGCCAGAATGGCCTTGTACAAGGAATCAAAAATCACACAGTTAAGTACTCTATGGGTACGAAAAAAATACGAAAAAAATGTTTGCAATTCTCTTTGAATTCTTGATGTGATATCGACCAGAACGATAAATAAGGCACACAAACGGCAAAAAACGGAGGCCAGAATGGCCTTGTACAAGAATCAAAATCACACAGTTAAGTACTCTATATTTTGGGTACGAAAAAAATCGAAAAAAAATGTTTGTAATTCTCTTTGAAATCTTGATGTGATATCGACCAGAACGATAAATAAGACGCGGCATAAGCAAGAAAAACGGAGGCCAGAATGGCCTTGTACAAGAATCAAATATCCACAGTTAGGTAGTCTATGGGTACGAAAAAAAGTATGAAATAAAACGTTTGTAATTCTCTTTGAAATCTTGATGTGATATCGACCAGAACGATAAATAAGACGCCGGCGCAAACGGCAAGCAAAACGGAGGCCAGAATGGCCTTGTACAAGAATCAAAAATCACACAGTTAAGTAGTCTATGGGTACGAAAAAAAGTAGGAAATAAAACGTTTGTAATTCTCTTTGAAGTCTTGATGTGATATCGACCAGAACGATAAATAAAAAAAGCGGAAGCAAATGGCCTTGTACAAGAATCAAATATCACACAGTTAAGTACTCTATGGGTACGAAAAAAAGTACGAAAAAAAACGTTTGTAATTCTCTTTGCTAG
>JAMYXJ010000455.1:0-21077 GCA_024500145.1 Gentiana dahurica var. dahurica | reverse complement strand
GTCTCATTAAGAAAGCCTTGCAAGAACGCATTGTGAATGTCAACCCGTCGAATAGACCAATTATATGAAACAGCAGGAGATAATAAGACACGAATAGTAACGGGTTTGACCACCCGACTAAACGTCTCGGAAAAGTCAACCCCAGCCTCCTGATGAAAACCTTTTGCAATTAAACGAGCCTTGTAACGCTCGATGTGATCGTCGGCATGACGTTTAATACGAAATACCCATTTGTACCCAAGGACATTTTGAAAAGAGGAATAAGGCACAAGATCCCAAGTGTCATTGTGGACCAAAGCATTAATCTCATATCTCATTGCATCCCTTCATTCATTGTGTTTCAAGGCTTCGGTGACGGAAGTGGGTTCAACCGGTTCAATGGAAGCGGTGAAGGCCTTGGGGGGGAGGATGACGAATAAAGTCATGTGGCAGCTGCTTGGGCTTGAGGGTGTTAGTGCGGGAGCAGGTGACCATTTGATGAAGTGGTGGAGGAGGAGTTGGTGGGGGAGAACCCGATGGAGAGGAGTGTAAGGGGGAAGAGAGGCTTGGGCTGGAGGGAGAGGAAGTCGGAGGAGAGGGTGAGGAGGAAGGAGGAGACGGGAAGGGTATATTCGGGATGGTCAGATTGGAAGGAAGAAGGACCGAGTCAGAGGTATAGGAGGAGGGAGAAGTGGGCCGAGTATAAGGAAGGAGGGTTCATAAAAATTGACATGTCGAGAGATATAAATTTGACTCGTGGCGAGATCTAGACATTTATAGCCATGATGGTTAGGACTATACCCAAGAAATATGCATGTTTTGGACCGAAAGTCGGTTTTGTGAGAGTTGTAGGGATGGAGGTGAGGCCAACAAGCACATCCGAAGACATGAAGGAAGGAGTAATCCGGAGAACGATGATACACCATTTAATAAGGGGATTTATGGTTAAGAATTTTAATGGGAAGACGATTGATGAGATATGTGGCGGTAAGGAAGGCATCTTCCTAATAGGGAAGGGGCAAGTTCGATTGGGCTAAGAGGGTGAGACCGGTTTCGACAATATGACGGTGTCGGCGCTCAATGGCACCACTTTGCTCGGAGGTGTGTGGACATGACAGACGATGCTCAATCCCGATAGAAGTGAAAAAGGTGTTAATTCGGCGATATTCACCCTCCCAATCAGTTTGAATAGATTTGATTTTAGTGATAAATTGGCGTTCAACAAGGTGACTAAATTGCATAAAAGTAGATTCAACATCGGATTTAAGACGCAAGGGATAAAGCCATAAAATTTTTGTGTAATCGTCAAGGAAACTAGCATAATACTTTGAACCATAAATAGAGTCTTAGGCACAAGGCCCCCACACATCGGAATAAATCAAGTCTAAAGGATTTGCAGAAGTAAAAGAGGACAAAGGTAACGACTGGCGATGGCTTTTGGCTATTTGACTCGCAACACAAACGGACGTAGGGGCAGAAACATGTGCCACATTATTTTGACGCAAAACTTGTCGAAGAACTGGAAACGAGCAATGTCCTAAGAGTTGATGCCATTGAGTGACGGAAGGACGGTGGGTAGTGAGAGCTTGAGCAAAGAAGCGATTGAAGGACGTGGAAAAATGATAGAGACCGTCTTTAAGGAAGCCCCTATGACGGATATGGCCCGAGTAATCCTTCACAAGAAAATAATCATGATGAAACTCAAAATAAACGGAGTTATGTTTAGCAAATTGAGAGACATACAGAAGATTAGTATAAAGGGAAGGGGCAATTAATACATTTTTAAGAATATAGGAGTGGGCGGGGGTGGTTAAACGAGTCGAACCAAAATGCGTAATATGCAAACCTGAACCATCACCAATGTGAATTTGATCGGGACCATGGTAAGAGTCGGCTGAGACATTCAAATTGTGTGGGTTGTTGGTAATGTGAAGAGTTGCGCCCGTATCCACAACCCAGTCCGATGAACCATGTGTAGCAAGGTTTGCTTGAGGTTGACGAGCCAAACGGGGATGAGTAAATGTGTCATCGAACCTGTACCAATAGTCGTGAATAGTATGCACAAAATTTTCACACAGCTGGCATTGTGCTCCGGGAGTCGAGGGCGGAGTGCCACAGCCATGGCCACGATTGGAGCCATGCCTCCATCCTTGATTGGATTGGTAGGCCGAATTGGGCTGATTTGGATAGCTCAAAAATTTCCCTGATTGGAATAGCTGGAATTATTTTGTTGTTGATAACTTGTACGTCCACGCCCACGGGAATTGTGTGACCTGTTGGGATAGACAACAAGATTGGAGGCCGGAAAAGAGGATGATGCGGCGGGAAGAGGCGGGCTGATGGGAGAAGGGAGATGACTGTTGAGGCGGGCTTCGTGGTTAGCAACATGGAATATAGCTCATCCAAAGTAATTTGTGTACGGTAGAGATCAAAGTAACCAATGAGTCATAATCTTTATCCAAACCAGCCAGGATGTATGCGATGATATCCTCCGTGTTGAGCGGGTGACCGCCATACTCAATTCATCGGTGATCTTCTTAATTGTCATAAAACAATCAGTAATAGTCATGGTTCCCTTCTTGGTCGAAGCAAGCTTGGTGCGTAGATGAACCAACTGGGCTCTAGATTGAGAGGCAAAGGCCGTATTTAATGCCTTCCTGATTTCCGCCGAGGTAGAAGCCGTATAAACTTGAGAGAGAACATCATCTGAAAGGGACGATGTGATAGTGCTTAGGATCAAGCTGTCTTGTTTGATCCAATGGAGATAAGCCGGATTGACCGTGGTCAAGCCGTTGACTGTGACTGTTTGAGACGGGGGTGGAATTATGCCATCAACATAACCGAGAACGCCTTGCCCACGGAGATAGGGCTGAATCTGAGCACGCCATAAAGGAAAATTTTGACGGGTGAGTTTGGTAAGATGAAAGCTAGAGGAGGGGGTGAAGGTGGGGTAAGGAGAGGTGTTGGTTGTGTCGGTTGAAGATGTTGCGGAGGTGGGGGAGGAATCGCCATGGATGCAGCAGGAAGAAGGAGATGAAGAAGGTAGAGTTAGGGTTTTATTGTTTTTTTTTTGTTTGTGCGTGGAGATGGAGAAAAGAAAATTTTACAGAAGTCGGTTGGGAGAGGGGAGAGAATTCATGAAAGACGAGTATAGTGGCTCTGATACCATATTAGAGTAATGAATAATATGTTTTTCATTGATTAAATTGATGATACAATGTGTCTATCTATAATGATTACATTACGAAGAAAATTGTAAACAATACAAACTTAATGAGCAAGTCTAGAACCCTAAGAAGTGGCGGCAATAGAGCTTGTATCTTGGGCCGCAAGTCTGGGCTGAGCATATGCTTCAATACAAAATGACACAAATACCCTTGATAGAAATTCGGGGTTTTACAACTATAATAATTCATAGACTTTTTCTTCGTTTTATCTTCTAATACGCTATATATTATACTCTAATTATATAACAACATTAGTTAAGAACACAGTACTGAAAGAGAGTACTCCCAAATTAACTATAGAACATATACTCCCTCCATCCTATTTTATTTGTCATGTTTGATTTTTCACGCAGATTAAAAAAAGTTTAATTAATGCTTTGAATCTCATTAAATAATCCAATATTTTTATATTTATACCTTTTAAGTAGTTGTCAGAGAATTTAATTCTACACATTTTTTATTGTAAATATTGTAAAGAGAGAAGGGCATTTGAATAAATATGACAATCAATGCAAAAAAATGGACACTTAATTATGAGACAAATTAAAAACGAAATAAAATGAGACGAAAGGAGTAATTAATATCAAATCAAAGATATGCATGCAAGAATTAATGGATCATTAATATATGGGATATATCTCAAATTTTATGGATCAATGCATTTATTTGTTTTTAAGCTGCACACTGATCCACAATTGTAGGCGGTGCAGTCGTCTTTAAATCCTGGTTCACAAACAGCATCTTCACATGCATCTAGTAATGGCTGGTTGCAATGTTGTTCGACAACATTACAGGTGCCGCAATCTTGGTTAAAGCACATCTGATCATCATCACTTGAGTAACATGGAACTTCATCACTACAACGATAATCAACCTCATCGATAACACGGCCGACACGACCCCGAAGAGACAACTTGAGAAACTTTATCTCTTTCTTTAGTAAAAAAGCAGGATGACTGTCAATCAAATTCTTCTTCAGATTTCCAGTAGCTGAAATGATGACGAAGAAGAAGAAGAATAATACAAAAAGCTGAACAAAGAGAAAAGGGCTCACATGCTGCTGCTTCTTATAATTACCTACCATTGTATTGTATGTATGAATGTATTTTCTGTGAGCTAGCTAGCCTAGGACGTCTATTTATTGGTTCGTACGGTAATGTAACCTAGCTAGCTAGCTAGAAGATGCATGCATCATTTTATATATGAATAACGATACGGAAACAACCGTTGTGACATGCATAACGAGTGCCACAACGTGTGTTAATTTACAACGTTGATTCCTAATGTATACTTATTGATCGTTATTATATTCATCATGATCAACGGTGTAGATATACGTTGTACCACTCGTTATGCTATAACGGTTATTTTCGTATCAATTACTCTATATATACTAACAAAATTGACCTTGTCCAACAAAAATTCTAGTATTTAATTTGTAAGTTTTTTATTTTAATTCCGCCATATTTTGACCAACTTGAGTTGTTAATTAATTAAACAAAATCCGGGCGGAGATATATACCAAAACTTTAACAGGCCATATTCAAGAGACCGAGAGTAGAGAAAAACTGAGAAAGTGAATGACCGGCCGGCTACTTGTATATATATCGTGGGAATTTAAAAAAAAAAAAAAAACACGGAGAAAGTGAATGACCGGCCGGCCACTTGTATATGTGTCATGAGAATTATGTTATTGCTAACATGAGAATTGTGTTATTGCGTAAATTTTGATGATGAAGACCTACAAAATTATCATTTGGACATGCTGCATAGAGTTTTAGTTGATCGAGCAACAAGTAACGAGCGCATGTTGTGGTTCATCCCTAACCATACAACATAGGCAGATGAGGTCAGGATTGAGCGTTAGTGAAAGGTGTGCAGAACAGTAAATAGGAAAATCTGGAACCAAATTTGCACCGATTAATCGGAGGTACCAGCCGATTAATCGATGTAAGTTTTATCAATCTGGCGTTTCAAAAATTGAATCAGGCAATTCGATAGCACGTGGAGGACACGTGTTGCATCGGGCAGATAATCAGAGCAGTCGCCCATTTTTCCCTCTTTTCCATTATTTCATCATTTCCCACACTCCATCAATACTTCACCTCCTCAATCCCATCAATTACACCTCAATCCCTTCACCACCCACCCATTATCCCACTAAATCCTTCCATCTTCACCGATTTCTCCTATTTAAACACCCAAGTATCACCATTCTTCTTCATCCTCAACACTACTTTCTCCATCTCATTTCCTTCTTCACAAATCTCGGTCACCATCACCACCACTATAAATCATTTTCTCTTCATTATCCACCATCTCAAACACCCTAAAAATTCCCTTTCCAATCTCTGTTACTGTGTTGTACTTCTGTGACGTTGCTATTGTCGTTATTCATCTTCTTCTTTCTCCACCTGCAGCTCTGTTTCAAAGAAAAACCTGAAAATTTTGGCGCGATTAATCGGGAGTACCGTCCGATTAATCGAGAGTTGATTTTTATTCCGAGCGGCAGTCTCTGTATCCAGCATGCATGGCCCCAATACGTAGCAGAACTGTTCGTCGCCCAAGCGGTCATCAGGTTTTCTATGGTGATGCCAACCCCTTGATAGATGGGTGCAATTCGATTCGTTGGAGATCTACGAGTCATTCTGAGGTCATTGGAATGGCCGACCTGTTTCTCGTGAACGCGGTATCGACTTGGAGGATAATGGCACTATCTTGCTTAAATCCATGAAGTATCATGATATTCTTGATATGGCGGAGGCACCAAGCCGGTTTAATGCTACGGTGGTGCGAGAGTTCTATGCATATTTGGCCCACAACCCTGGATCTACCTTTGCCATGGTCCGAGGGGTGAAAGTTGCTTTCACCAGCGAGCGGATCAACAAATATTATGGGGTGCGCAATCCACCAGTAGGCCCGGAGGAGTATACGTCATCCTCGAATGTTAATGATTTGGAGAGAATGCAAATGATCGCTGATTACTTTAGGGTGGTATGGAAGAGAAACCCGATGGGAGCCCCAACCATTTTCCTGGAGAATGACCTATCTTGGGATAGGAAGATCTGAACAGATTTATCTGTTCCCGCCTTCTGCCGACCAAGCATACGGCCTCTGTTACACCAAGATGGGCAGAGTTGATGTTCTACCTAGAGCAGGAATCTCCGGTCAACATCGGCATCCTGATGAACAACCGCATTCAAGATATTATTGATGAGTCTGAGCGAGAGCTTCCGCCGCATGGCCCGATGATTGATATGTTCGTTGTGGAGGACGAGGTTCCGGTTCTAGTAAGTGACGACTGGGAAGAGCCTGAGCCAAAGATAAACTCGCAGCCGGTTTTGCGAGCACCTAGACGAGTGGGTCATAGAGCTGAGAGAGAGCGCACTCCGGTTCATGGGGGGACTCGATCTCAGAGAGCTCTGATAGAGGAGAATGCGAGAGAGATTGCGAGGGTTAAAGCTCAGCCAGGGTTTAATACCGATAAGTTGGTGATTGCTTTTCAAGATTTATTGTTTTCAAATTATTGAGATAAAATTCTACGATCCTAAAATTTTATCATGATGATATTAGGACTATAAAATTCTTTTAGTGAATTTTAATTGTGTAGTGACTACACAAGAGATTTCTAAATAATCGACAAATTGGAAAATCATGAATGTAGTGTCACTAGTTAGACGGTATTTGGAACCGATAAACTAGTGGGAGCTTAAAATTATGTGATTTATTGTTTTTCAAATTATTAGAAAATTCATGAAGTCCTAATGGATTAGGATTATAAAATTCTTGGTGAATTTTAATTGTGTAGTGTCTACACAAAGAATTTAAAAATCCGAGAAATTGGAAAATCGTGAATAAGTGACACTAGTTAGACGGTATTTGGAACCGATGAACTAGTGGGAGGATTAATTTAAATATTCATGATTTATTGTTTTTCGGATTGTGAATAAATTCTAAAAATCCTAAAAGACTACCTATTTTTCAAAATAATGAGTGGGAGCGGGGAAGGTGACAACTGACCCCACAGCCTCTACTGTTGACACAAGCAAGTGAGAGAATGGTGACGCCTTGTGCCGCTTTGATTTCGGCTCCTTATGGATGGCCTTCACTACTATCAAAATGCATGGCTTGGTCTCCGAAAGGATAGGATTTTGGGTACTCGTCGGGTCACTGACCGACCCTAAGACGGCATACCCGGGGCGTACTTTTGAGATCTGAAACAGTAGGTCGCACTCACAAGGATATTTATGGAAATATCTTGGCTGAAAAAGGAAGGTAATCAACAATTAAATGGAGATGTCCGATTCTCAGTCAATTGTTGAGAGAGATTGTCTCAATTTAATCGTCACCTCTTTGACCTACCCTAAGGTGGCACTGTAGGTGAGATTAAATCTTTGGAATGGTAGGATAAACTGCATGCATGACATCACGTTTATAATTCCTAAAATTTATTATTTGTTGTGGTGTATGATTTGATTTACATTTCTGTCATGATTTATTTTCGCAACTACATATCATCTCAAGGTATCTAAACTACTAAACACGATAAATTGACTGATGATGACTTCGTGAAAGTGGAAAAGTAACAAGAACGTTGAACTCAATAATTGAAAATGCAAATTAATTTTTCGGAAGAAGATGTTCCTCCTAAGCCTTCAAACTTAAGTGACATTGATAAGTATGTCACTGCTGCCACTCGTGTTGAACGAGAGACAACCGATATTAGTTCAAAGATGACGAGAATGATTTGTGAAGAGAGTTTGAGAATGTGATACACACAAGAGTAAACTTCAACTTATCTTTTATTCATTGATAATGTAGAGTATATGTAGATACAATTGAGGAGTTTGAAAGGTCCTAGACAAGATAGTGACCTTTCATAGAAAAAGTAAAAGCTATAAACGAGGCTAGATGCTTTCTAGTCTCTTACATAATAAATGTCTATGACATAAAGTGAACTCGAGTAAAAGCTATGTCTATGACTAGAGTTTGACATATTAATTGTCTGTATGTACTATAATTAATATGTCTCTTTATAAATAAATAAAGTGTACACAGAAAATCCGGCACATGAGTTCAGCAGGTTCAGTACCCTGCTGAACCTCAGCAGTATCAGCATGCTGAATATTGCCACACCCCCCCTCAAACTGGGCTGTATATGTTGATGCAGCCAAGTTTGCTACTTAGTCTGCTGAACATGAGAGGTGGAATAGCTTTGGTGAGAATATCTGCATTTTGGTCTGCTGAGGGAACATACTGGAGCTGGATAATCTTGGCATCAATCTGTTCCTTTAGGAAGTGTCTGTCAATGTCCACATGTTTTGTTTTGTCATGATGGACTGGATCCTCTGCCATGCATAGTGTTGAGTGATTATCACAGCAGAGTGTGATAGGTTGCTGAAGAGGCTGCTGAAGTTCAGTAAGTACTCTTTTGAGCCAAAGAGCTTCACAAATGCCTAAGACAAGTGCCCTGAGTTCAGCTTCAGCACTGCTTCTAGACACAGTAGGTTGTTTCTTGCTCCTCCAAGTAACAAGATTGCCCCATACATAGGAACAGTAGTCTGTGGTCGACCTTCTATCTATGTGGCATCCAGCCTAATCAGATCAGTGTAGACCTTGATGGATCTATCAGCAGACTTGGTGAAGTGTAACCCTTGGCCAGGAGTGGACTTTAAATACCTCAGTATTCTAGTTACTGCATCCCAATGTTGCTCAGTAGGGCAATGCATGAACTGACTAACCAGACTGACACCATATGCAATATCAGGTCTTGTATGGGAGAGGTAGATGAGTTTCCCTACAAGCCTTTGATATTGTTCTTTCCTGACAACAATGTCACCATGTAGCAGGGTATGACTGGGGTCTACAGGGGATATAGCAGGTTTGCACCCCAGCATGCCAGTTTCCTTCAGTAGATCCAGTACATATTTCCTTTGGGAGACAGAAATGCCTTTGCTGTTTCTTGCTACTTCCATGCCAAGAAAATATTTGAGAAAACCCAAGTCTTTCACCTGAAACACCTTTGCCAGCAGAGTCTTCAAATGTTGTATCTCAGTAGAGTCATCTCCAGTGAGGATGATATCATCCACATAGACAATAACAATAGACCTCTTCTGGTTGGTTGTCTTGATGAACATAGTGTGATCAGAATTGCATTGGTGATATTAAGCTTCAAATAAAAAGGAAAAAAACTTCGCATAGAATTTCACTTCCACCTTAATGTTCTTCCACTTGGCCACTATTTCTTGAAAAAACTATGACACATGGTTATCAATCATCATCTTCATCCTCCTCCCCACTTCCATCTTCATCATCATCGTCGTCATCATTGACCTCTGATTTTGACTTGTCGGATTCTTCTTCATCTCCAGGTCCATCAGCCAGTTTCTTCTCATAAGCCTTGAGGTCTTTCTGGTAATCAATCTTTCTCTTATCAGCTTTAGCTTGAAAAGGAGCCTTTTCAGCCTCGGACATGGATTTCCACTTTTCACCGCCAGCTTTCCCAACAGCAGAGACGGATTTGTTGTTTGGATGCTTCTCCTTATAGGTCTTCCTAAACTCTTCCATGAAAACAAAGAAAGCGCTAGCAGCCTCTTAGGTTTGTTCGATCCTTAACAGCCTTCGCCTTCTTTGCAGGTTTTTTGCTAGCAGATGCACCTTTCTTCACGAAAGCTTATTATCAGCTTTTGCTTTAGATTGGCCTCCTTTCATGATTACACCTTGAGAGATAAAAAGCGATAAGAAGATTACAAAAAGAGATACTGCTTTGATGGGTATCGTTATGCCGTGGGATGCGTTGCGAGAGGGATTTTGAAGAGGAGATAGAGAGAGAATTTTCTCAAACTCTCTGATACCATGAAGAGAGTTTGAGAATGTGATACACACAAGAGTAAACTTCAACTTATCTTTTATTCATTGATAATGTAGAGTATATGTAGATACAATTGAGGAGTTTGAAAGGTCCTAGACAAGATAGTGACCTTTCATAGAAAAAGTAAAAGCTATAAACGAGGCTAGATGCTTTCTAGTCTCTTACATAATAAATGTCTATGACATAAAGTGAACTCGAGTAAAAGCTATGTCTATGACTAGAGTTTGACATATTAATTGTTTGTATGTACTATAATTAATATGTCTCTTTATAAATAAATAAAGTGTACACAGAAAATCCGGCACATGAGTTCAGCAGGTTCAGTACCCTGCTGAACCTCAGCAGTATCAGCATGCTGAATATTGCCACAATTTGATATCAATTTCACCAGACATCCCACAGTTCACGAGTAGTGACTACTCAAATGAACTGCTAGTTCACGGCCATTTCCTTTATGGAAATCCAAGAATGGGAAGGTAAATGTCTACAAGTGTAAGTCATCTAAACTAAATAAGTTAAAGGCTAAACCGGATTATTAATCAAAGAAAATATAGGATAAGGAAAGTGATTTCAGATCACTAACCTATGAATCCTTAGAGACTTTCTTAACCGAGTAATATGACTCGGAAGCTAAAGTTCTTTTGTAAGAATAATGTAGCTGGGCATTCATGATGAAGAGTAGACAACGGGCATTTATTTCAGCTAAAATAGTGGGAGGGATATAAGGAAACAAATTTCGGATTTTAATCCTTGAATATCACAGATATTTAATTTCTGTTTTCGGATTCGTTGGAACAAATTGATTCGCTTTCACATCGATAATATAGTTGCCTTAAAGAAAGTGAATATGACATTTGTATACGCTTCGAGACTCAGACTTTTGTCTGATAAAGTCAAAACCACAAAGTAATGCTAAAAAGGTATATGTAACACATCATAAGCTATTAAGACAAATGGTTTCTGTATTTAGATAAACGATTCTTCAACATCTATTAATTAGTGCATATATCCTAAAGATAAGATATGAAGACTGGCTAAGGGTGATTCCTATCTCCCAGTCCAAGAACACTATCTCAAAGGAAAAATGACTAAGTTACCTTTCAATTAGGAAAATGTAATAGAGCTGAAGAAGTATAACAACTTGTTCATATTGACCTTCGGAGTCTTATGAAGGATACAAGCTAGTGGGAGCTTTTGAATAGTGGACAATTTGTCTAATAGCTACTCGAAACGCCGAATAGTTCATCTAAATATTTGGAAGAATCTCTGATGTTACCAGAGAAAAGAGTATTCTATGCTCTGATATAGGCCATAGAATAGTATTTGGAACTGATGCTCGGCCTACCTCCGAGTGAAATGATTTCACTGAAAGGATAAACCATATATTGTCTTGTATAGTTATTGATATGCTACAATACACTGCTTAACTCAATTAAGATATTGGTTGCAATATAACGGTTTACATTATTATGTAATACTGAGAAGTCTACCTAGAAGATGCTTATAAATTTGTGGATAAAGAGTGAAGTGCATTTACTCCACTTCCACAAATAGAGGCATTTAGCACTAGTGCTTGAAGATAGGACTGGAGATTTTACATACACGATCAGATGGTGACTGTTCGTGAAATATCTTGATACAATGAGTAAAAGTTGGTTATAAGATTCTTAAGATAGGATAGTGATGGTTACACGGTTATATCCTTTCCAAAAAGAATGTTTAAATAACAACCTTATACCTTGAAGTACAGTTACTCAAGGAGTTACTATCTGATTTCATCTGACCACATCCAACATTGGTTGTTGGGGGACAACACTGATAAATACTACTGAACCAGATCAGAATATCAATCCATCCAAATGCAGTGGGAGTATGGTTTATCCATTGACTCGCTGAGATTATGCAGACTTTACAATCTGCTGAGGGTGATTGATAACCTATGGTCTTCTGGAAGAACTGTATAGGATTCTGATAAAAGAGGTTGGTTTAAAGCCATAAACCTGTATATGGAGTTTTGGTACTCCAGTTCTGTTCATACTCTTGTAGAACCACCTGAGTGTCTCAGGCCCAGTGGGAGAAATTGGATCTACAAGGAAAAGAGTCGAATGAAAGGGAAAGTTTAACTTTCTAAGCAAAGCCATGTGGTCTTCGGGGTAATTCCCTGAGAAGTAGATAGTTCAATAGGGGTGATGCCCTGAACTCTCTCACCATTCAGCCTTGCTTGACTCCATGGAAAGCAAAAAGATTACCAGAGGTGATGCCCTGAAACTTTCTTGCCCAACAATGGAGCTTAGATTCATTCGGAACAGAAGGGTTTTAGCTTAAATCCAAAGGCAGATTGACTGCCTATGCTTATCCATTGGTGGATAAAAGCAAACCTCTAGGTCATTAAAAGTCACATGTTTGAAATGTGTGGGCTTGACCAGAATATTGATGAGTCTTTTGTAGACCAGAGAATCAATATTGGTAATGTAGTAGACGTTAGTGTTTATAAAAATTACACTGCAACGGTTGGGAACAACTTGAGTGTGTTATCTAAAGTCAAGAACTGACGAGCCAAAGCTTCTCTGAATCAAAGAAGTGGACTATATTCTTAGAATCGATTCGGTCGAATTCATGAGAACAAGTTGTTGGCCATATCTCATCCTTCTTATTGGTTAAGATAAAAATGCATATTAGTATGCGATATTCAACGAGAGGTTTCCTACCCAACCCCTCACAGAATAATTCTCTCAATCTTCGTATATAGAGAAAATGGGATAGATTCTCTTTTGGATAGAGAAAGTCAGGTTATTAAAAGTCGATTAAAGTCGAGTCTTGGATTCGATCATTAAAAGCAGTATAGTGCATCCTCAAGTATCTTTAGAGAACGAGGAATCATATGCTTGTGTATTCGGGTGCAAACCTGAGTGTTGTTGACTACACTGATTCTGATTATTAGTCGGATTAAGGATGATCGTGAATCGATCTCAGGCTCAGTGTTTACTCATTTTTATGGAGCTACAGTCTAGAGAAATCCAGACTACCAATTTGACTCTGTTAGTTGAATACATAGAAACTTTCGAGCAGCTATAGAGGCAGTGTGTTTTAAGAAGTTCTTTGTTTGATCGGGAAGTGATTTCAGGTCTCGATGAGCCGATACCATTTTACTGTGAAAACAGTTGAGAGGTAGCTCATGCAAAGAATCTTCACAATCACAAGAGGTCAAAAGCATATTGAAAGTAAGTACCACCTGGTC
This sequence comes from Gentiana dahurica var. dahurica, assembly GCA_024500145.1. Classification (NCBI taxonomy): domain Eukaryota; kingdom Viridiplantae; phylum Streptophyta; class Magnoliopsida; order Gentianales; family Gentianaceae; genus Gentiana; species Gentiana dahurica. The sequence goes on along the minus strand of JAMYXJ010000455.1, from coordinate 7,762 downwards.
AGACAGATCGTACAAAGAGGCGACGTTTCGGTCCTAAAAGATTGCCTCGAGCCGACAACCTACCTGATCAGTTTACCAAGTCGCGTGGCATCTATTGTCACTGATAAGCACTTGACGGGTATAAAATTGGGAGATATGTCTCATCTGCTTTAGAGAAAGTGGGAGAATGTCGTGGATAGAAAGAATAAGGGTGTGGTGCTCTAAAAACAATCATTGCTTGTCTTTACAGGAAAGTGGGAGATTAGATATAGTGTGCCCGATAGACAATTGTTGCTTGTCCTTATAGGCAAGTGGGAGATTGTTAGAAGTAGCGCCCGAAAGACAATGTCTGTAATTGTTTTTATAATTAATAAATGACAGATTTATTCTCATCTTATTATTTGCTTTGTGCTTATATGTAATACACTGCTGAAAACCCCAAGTCGTGTCATATGTAGTCATATAACTTAGTGTGTGTCACACATGAGGATTAAGTTTATGGTGATACACTTGAAATGTTAGTCCGTGGTGAAGTTAATCATAGTATGGGGTCTATTGATTAAACCACCATTAAATGCGCCCAGAACACTTTATGGTGTGACCGTCTTATCCGGACCGTCGACATTGGTTGTCAAAGTGAGGTATTTATATATGATGAGAGTCATATAGGAATGGACCGATTTAATCTGCGTTTCTCATATAATTCCATGATTGAGAAATCTTATTAAATCACAAGATGATCATATATGTATTAACCTTAATCCTAAAGTGATTACAGACTCTTACTGGTTTCAGGATAGAGTTTGATGTGTTCGTTAAGGATCGCTAAGAGGCGCGGTCCGAATCAATTTCACGTTGGCACTATTTTGGAATGAGTGAGAAGTGTGGTCTCATAGATATGGAATCCATTCCTTCCTGCGGGAAGTAGAAAGACAATCCCATTATTTGTTAATCCTAGAAACTGATCGATCCCGGGAGTTCGTATTGGTTATGAACTAATTGATCACTAGTGGTTAATGGTAAATAAGGATAAGATGTATTGAAGAAGGTTTACGGAAATAATCTGTTAGGAACATTTTATTGTGTTTTGATGATGGCCATACTAGCTGTTATAGCAAGCCTGAAAATAAGTTAGAATTCTCTGTATAAGTCTTTAATTAGAGTCTGGCATGTTGTATAAGTTGAGTCAGACAAGTATTGTACTAGTTGGTAGGACGGCTAAGTAAAAACAAATTTTCGGTAGAGTAAATCCAACCAAGTACCAGCAGAGAAGAAATAAAGACATTATGGTCTAACTTATAACCAAGGAAGTATGTGATGACCTTGGATAAGTCTAAGTTATGTTTTGAGAGATGAAACTCAATGTTTAAATATGGTGTACACTGATCTCACACAAATCAAGGATCAGTGAAGTACAAAGATTTCTCCTGAACTGAAAAGAATGAAGGAAACAATGAATCGGCAAAGTAAACTGACTATCGGCTGAGTAAAGACAAAGCAGTGAAGGAAGATCTAAACGGCTGAGTCAGAAGGATCACTTGACCGTTCAGAGAACAGCTAAGTAAACCTTACTTAATCAGATTTTGAGATATGAAGAAGATACAGAAGATCAAGCATTAAATGCACAATCAATAGAGGATCAATCAAGGGCGGATTTTCTGACAAATGTTTGAAGAAAAATCCGATCACTGAAATCAAAGAGAATACAATTAAGGGGGAATCAAAAATAAAATCAAGGATTATTCCCCTCATTAATATAGCCAACGGACGGAAATTCAAATCAAGGATTATCAAGGCTATAAATAGAAGTCATTCACAGACAAAAAAAAGAAAAAACAAACAATACGCAGAAACTCTATCAAATCAAAAAGGCCTTCATCTGTGCTTAAAAAGAGACATCTAGTGATCAACTCAAAACTGAAAGCAACAATATCAATATCAAGCATTGAGATTGGTCAACAAGTTCTGTGAATCCAATTCACTTCAATCAAACAACTGAATCGAGCCATCTGAGAAGGAGTTGTGTTTGTGATAACTGCTGAAGGATTTGATCCCAATGAGCAGTGAAAGAGACTGAGTCACTGAAGCTGTTGCAGTCAGGGAGTGATAGTCTTGAAGATTGTGAAGCTTGTGTAGTCAAGGACAATCAGGCTATTGTATCTGTTAAAACAATAGTGAATTCTTCCAATCATCACAGGAGAAGAGTGGATTAAGGGATTACACCACCCTGAACCACTATAAGCCTTGTGTCAATTTACTTTCAGCAATTTACCTTACTGTATTTATTTAATTGTCAAAATTATATCATAGATCTGTGATTGAACAAACTATTTTGAAACAACATATTACGAAGGGACTTATCCGCTGCCCAAAAGCTTTTAAACACAAGAAAAGTTTTTGAAACTCCAGTCATTCACCCCCCCTGACTATAGTTTTACCCTTCTCTGGGACCAACATAATCCCGCTTCATTACGGATAGTCTATGGAGGGTTAGTTTATATGTAATGATTATATCAATGGACACTTATCGACTCGACTCGACGTTTTGAGAAAAAGTTATATCTATAATCGATAGAGTTCAGTTTGATTTATGTGGCGTAATTCGAATTAATAAGTTGAGTAGAAATATTCTGTTCGATGAATATTTTATTCAATTTATTGTAGCTACTAGTTATAGGTCCATGGTCCCCGGGTTAGCTCCTAACACGCGAGTGTTTTCTCATTTTATGGAACCTCGAGAATAAATTAAATAGTTGGTTTATTTAATGAATATACAATATTATTTATTGGCTAATAATATGTAAAATAGAAAAGACAATTTCTATTAAATTTAATGACATATATGGCGCCCTATGTGGATAAATTTGGGAAAAGAAATTTTCCTAGATTATGTCACATGTGTAATTAATTAATTATCTATTTGTTGGATAATTAATGGAAAATTATGAGATTGATTCTTTGGGAATTATCTTTTATTTTGTGGGAAAAATATTTTTTCTTATGGGAATAGGTTTTTGTGGTGTGAAAATGATAACTCTCTTGACTAATTATTTTCCTATATAAAGAGAGTTCCTCCTAACACAATTCACACAATTAATTGCGCCACACATTAATTAAAAAGGAAGAAAAATTAGTTTCTTGCCTTAGTCATTTAGAAAAGAAAAACCTAGGGTTTTTCTTGTGCATATTCGAGGAGGTTCTACGGTGAGGATCGACGTCTACCAGTCGTCGCTAGGAGACACAATCCGGAAGACTACGGCATCTCCCTTTGGTCGATTATCTCTTCCTCTCCGATAAGGTAAATCTTCAACCTTCTCGTAGGATTAATTAGCTATGTCTCATATCGTAAATCGTATAAGCTTCTGTTGTGCTAAGATCGAGTGTCTCGATCGGTGCTACCACTTCTAGCAAAATTTACCTTTATTTACCCCGAATCATGCTCGAGAGGAGATAAATAGGCTCGTTATTGTGAGGAATGTGTTAAATGCTGAATGCATGTTCCTAGGTTTACGATTCTGCATCTATGTTATTATCCCGAAGATTTGGTACTGTTTCGCCTTGTTTTGTACGTTTTTCAGGATGTACCGAAATCTGGAGCAGCTAGGAATGGATCTGGACTGAAGGGAAGGCATTGGGCCAAGTGTAGAAAGTCCAAGAAGAGATCTGCCAGAAAAAGAGAAGAAAAACGGGGCTGATTAATCAAGGTCCAGGCCCGATTAATCAAACCCTTAGAAGACAAGAAACCGAAGTCTGTCGCGTTTACTAGGTTGGTTAGGGTTTCATTGAGTCTTAAGTCAGCCGTTGAGCCTATATAAAGTGTCAAAATATAATTGTAAAAGTATGCCTTCACAACTTTTCATATACATTGATAGATTTTCATGAAATAAAGTTTTCTTTAGCTCTTTGGCGATTTCTTTTCTGGTTTCCCTCCTTCCACGCCATCTCTAGCTTGAGTAGATCAAGCTAGATCTCTATAACCGAAGGTATGAAGTTTGAACGTTCCTTTATGTCTTTATTATGGTAGATCTACTTGTATTTACGTGTTATAGTTAATCCGAATGTTTAACAACCCCATAATTTACTTGAATTGATCAGAACAAAGCAATGTAAATTCCAGAATAGGAACCGACGCCCCCGATTAATCGGCGGTCTTTACCGATTAATCGAGGCAAATTTTAGGCCCCCTTAACTGGAGATTCAGCGTCAGCTATGTTGATCGACATGATTAATTAAATTCGTACATCGTAAATCAACATGAAGGACTGTTAGTGAAGTGTTAATTAGGACATAGTCTTGATGGATCCCTAGGAACGTGCTTGTCATAGTCGATAGCTTCTTAGGGAGGTTTTTGGTCTTGAGCCGGCATCTCTGAAACTTATTGCGTATCAACTAATTCAACAAACGAATGAGGTTAGTTGCATATAGATTGTCTGATGTCCTTACAGTGGAAGTAGATAGGGTTAGGAGATTGCACCCGTAGCTAAACTGAATTAAAACGTTTGATTTATTCGGGAAAATTATGTGAGGAAGTAAACATAAGGATTAACTACACCAAGTTAGTAGATATGTGGGGACAGGGAGGAATAACAAGTTTCTTTCTATGTTATTGTTGGTCAATGACCATCTTCGTCTTCTTGATTAGGTTAGATTCGTTTATACTTGAGTTGCCTTGTCTCTGTGGGATCGACATTGATTCGTCGTTGCTAATGAAGCTGATAAGTGTATCTACTCTACTTATAGAAATGGTGCATATGCATCATTGTTTGCCTATATGTGGATGATATGCTCATCTTTGGTCCAAATTTGGAATCCATAAAGGAGACAAAGCAATTATTGGAAGCTAACTTTGATACGAAGGATTTGAGGGAATCGAACGTGATCTTAGGGATCAAAATAATGAGGAAAGATGGATTTATATCATTAAATCAATCTCATTATGTTAAAAATATCCTTAAAAGGTATGGTTATATGAACCATAAGCCTGCATCTACACCCATGGATCCTAGTATCAAGTTAATAAAAATTACCGGTAGATGCTATGACCAATTATAATATGCAAGTGTGATAGGAAGTCTTATGTATGCATCCATTGCACACGACCTGATATTGCATATGCAGTTGGTATATTATGTCGTTTCACTAGTAATCCAGGAAAAGAACATTGGAATGTAATTTTCGGACTTCTGAAATACTTGAAAAGAACAATTGATTACGGATTACAATATTGTGGGTTTCCTGTTGTACTTGAAGGGTACAGTGATGCAAGTTGGAATAACAATCGAATTCTAAGTCCACCACTGGATGGATTGTTACCTTACTACATATCTCGCAGATCCAGATTCTTCGATTGCATACCTATCATCAGTAGCAGATCCTGTTCTCACTCGAGAGCTTGTAGTTGCAGATCCTCCAGATCTCTAAGATGGAGTTGATCCCCCTAACCCTTGTTGGCGTGGAGCGTCAGAGCCGATTCACTAAGTTGATTACCCAAACCCGTTCCAGCCCCATTAGTTGAAACTCTTTATCAAGCCAAAGAATCGATGACTGCAGGATCAAAGAAAGCAGAATCAAACTGATTCCAATCCCACCAAGATGTACTCACAAACACTCTAGAGGTGCAACCGTATCTTGGTGTTCGATTAAACAAACTTGTGTTTCGGATTTGACTATGTTAGCAAAATTTATTGCTTTGGCAGATGCAAGTAAATAAGCGGAATGGCTGAGAAATTTATTGATTGATATTCCTTTGGGGGAAAATCCATCTCCAGCAGTAATGATACATTGTGATAATAAAGCAATTTTATATTCAGTGGCAAGTAAGACTTACAATGGTAAGCAACGACATCTTAGACTGAGACATCAGTCTCTTCGTGGAATACTTAAACAAGAAATAATCTATGTTGACTATGTAGAGTCAAAGAATAACTTAGAAGATCCTGTGACGAAAGGACTGTCTAGAAATATAATTGCAAAAACAACGAAATGAATGGTATTAAGGTCTATGAAACATTAGTTAGCCGTGACGGGAACCCTACTTATGTTTTAAAATATAAGCAAAGTTCAAAGGGTACAAACAAGTTAAAGTCTAACTAGAGCGAGACACTAGAGTATTTGATAAATCTCATTCATAAAATCTCTAGTGTGAGTAAATACCTCATGGTAAAGGTTGAATATAGTTATTAATAAGTCCTATTATTAGAGAAAGTGACACGCGGTATCACTTTTAATGGACTTACCTATGTGAGTGTGGAAGTCAGGCCGCTTCTATGAGATACAGACCGTCTCTAGAGCACTCATGAATTTCGGGATATAACGCATGGCCATTAATGCGTTGGAACAAAGAGGCACTCTTTTATCGGAATAGTATGTGTGATAACTCCGGTTACATCACGATGGGGTCCTTGGTTCAAGATGCGTTCACCATAGCACCCTGATTAAACTTTGAGTTATTTACACTACGTGGAAGTTCAAAGTCAAAAGCTACTTTCATTTATGTACGATTTCCTACGATGATGCTTAGTCCGTGTCTGCATGAACTACGATGGCTTGATCCCCTAAAAGGTACGTAGGCAATCACTTAGGTGATGCAGCTGCTTCATTCATTTGTTTTTTACACATAAAATGTTTTCTGAAAAAATAGGGGGAAATTGTAGGATATTTCTTCATAAATAAATATTTTAATTGTCGTTTGCATACGATTTTACGTGCAGATTAATGTTGCCGCAACGAAACGGGTTTGGCCGAACTAAATATGCGAAGAGATACACCTCATGAATCCATGAGTTGCAGTGTTTGGCCGAACTGAGATGTCTCTTACCTTTTTCGTGTAGGAGTACCTCACTTCGTGGCTCGTACATGGGGTACCTTAGGCCTATAAAAGGCAAATGCATGCAAACAAAATCATTCTAAGTCTTACAGCATCATCAGAATAAATTTACGAGTGTCCTCGAGTTTGATTCAAACAAGTCATTGTTTGAATCAAACACCTTCATTGTATCCTGAGAGAGATTTTCGTTTGATCCCTAAGTGACAATTGCGCGGGACGAAACATCTTTTTAAAGACAACATTTTTGTGTGCCTTGAAGTTTTTTCATATTCTGTCAAATTCCTAAGTATCGATTATTCCCAACAGTTTTTTTATATTTAGCGTTTTTTCTTGTTTAGTCTTGTATTACTGTTGTATCAATGTGACCTGGTCGGAATACTTTCAAGTGTAGTTTTCGAGCAGCATCAAATACCTCATCTTTGTGAACTTATCTTTCCTTTGAAAATTTTAATTATGTGTTTGAATTAAAAAAATGGACAAAAAAAACTTTGTGAAATTATCACAAGGAAAAAAAAAAAAAAAGACAAGAACATTTAAGTAAAAAGCCAAGGTGACTGAAATTCATGGTACAATTTTTTCGTCCGAAAAGTAATTATTGGTTTGTTGAATATTAATTATTGGTTGTTTTGGCAACAAATAAAGGTAGGTACTGGCTTTAATCTGTATTTTGTTTCTGTTTTTTTCTATCTTCTCCTCCCTTGTGTTTGCCTTCATATCTTCTGTGTCATTTTCACAATAAGGTGTTGTAGTTTACGTTTCGCATCTTTAAGATACTATACTAAAACTACATAATGTGGACTCAAGGCAAAGCTAAACTGATTGCCGCTTACGGCCGGATTATATACTTCGAACATCGGGTTAGCCTATTCATAAAAGAACTTACTGACTTATGCTTATCTCATTCTTCCATATAGCCAGACGTTTGTGGCTGTATTAGTATGCATATAGCCATACGTT
>JAMYXJ010000454.1:0-21168 GCA_024500145.1 Gentiana dahurica var. dahurica | reverse complement strand
TAAGATATTTTAGTTTTTTATTTTTATTTTATTTTGTCTCATGTTATAATACAATGTTTAATTCATTGTTTCAATTTCACTATTGCTTTCTACTTCAAATTAACTAATACTTTATTCTTATTTAATAGTGTAAAAGTGCATTAATCTCATTCATTTAAATTTGAAAAATCTAAATCTAGTTTATTGGATACAAATCTGAAGTACTGAGCTGAAATGCAATCAGCTGAGTGATTACGTCTGAATATCTGGTAATCACACCTAGCATGGTGATCAGGTCTATATTTGTTGCTTAAATCTAAATCTCAGCTCAATCAAGACTGATCTGAAGACAACAGAGGATCTCGTATGGTTCTGAGAGGTTTTCGTCTGAAATAAGAAATCACGTCTTAAGTTGTTTACTCGGCTAGGGTTTATGTCTAAGAGCAATTGTAATAGCCATCTAGTTTGATGGAGTCTACTATATATATGAAGCCCACAAAATAGATATGATGAGCAAATTAATTCAACTCAAGTGTTGTAATGACTCTAGTAAAATTAAATTATAAAAACAATTGTTAATTGATGATACCCGACCTGAGTTATGCCACGTGTCAACCTTGAAAGGTGCCTAATAAATAATTAGTCTTTAACCTTAAGGACTTAAGGGCCAGGGGCCTCAGGAATATACCAAAGGGCAGGTCCCTTACCCCAGGTGAGAGTTCGGCATATACTCATCCTCCAACCACCGCAGGTCGGCCAAAGTCTGGCGAAGAGGAATTGCCCAGTTCGGCCATAGTGGCCTTGGGGGCTGAGCGCATGTCGCTCAGAACAACCCGGCTGTTATTCCACGTGGGGGATAACTAAAGATAAATAAGGAAAGAATCTTAAGTCATAAAGACTCCAATCTTGACAAATAATATGTCCATAATTATCTCTAAATTATAGGGATTAATGCATGTATATCCTTAAGGAATAATAATAAATTGTAATACTTGCATAGCACGTAATAGGGACGAGATGCCACCTATATAAGCAACCCTAAGGAACTACGAAGGACTTGATTCCAATTCAACTATTGGATACGTAGGCAACTCCCGAGAACAACTCGAGAGCTCAGTCAAATCAAATCATCAAACACGTCCCGTCTTACACAAATTAGGGTTTCTAGGGTTTAAGATCTTTGCCACATAGAAGATTGACCCGCATTGATTTATAGACGATTTCCAGCATCGTCATTAACAAAATAAATAAGTAAATAAATCACATTTGAATCATAATCAAGAAACAAACTTTTAAACATTTGTTGCTATGATGCGAATTTGAAACTTAAATTGAAACTTTTAAACATTTGTTGCTAAGGGCATTTTCGTAATTTGCACTTTGTGTCTACGGCCAACATATTCGGAAGCCTATCGGGTCACACACATATGAACATCTAGCCGGATTAAAATGTGGTTATAGATGATAACCAAATAAGGAAAGTTTATCTCGAACTATAAAGGTTATAGTGGTAAATTAATATGATGGTATTTATTTATTATGAATAAATTAAATACAAGATATTAATAATATTATATTAATTAAAGAATATTCCGGAAGCCAATTTGTTGGTCAAAGGTGGCGCAACTTATTTGTGTATAAGTGATACACTTGGATTGTGCAATTTAATTAATGGTATTACCTATTATTAATATTAGATATTAATAAATAAAATAATATATATATATATATATATATTGAATGCATGCGTGTGTGTACAATGAATGCAAATTGGATTTGCATTATATTTGGTATATATATTAATAGATTTATATGTGTTATATATATGTGATATATACACATGTGTAAATTGATTTATGGTAATATAATAAAAGATAAATATTGTCAATATAAGATATTGACAATATCTTGGAAATATTCAATATGAGATATTGACAATATCCTAGATTTATTTAATATAAGATATTATAATAAATGAGATAAATCAATCAATTATATTTTCCTTATTTTATTGGGAAAATGTTTTCTTCTCCTCCACACCTCTTGGGGCGCCACATCCATTATAAAATGGAGGTGGGTGTCAAGCTCTTTTGTACATCACAATTGCAAGAGCTCATAGTTCTTGTGTAAAATAGAGAGCATCTTTTGGAGAGTTTGAGAGAGGGGAAAATGGCCGGTCTAGCAACCGGAGTTTTCCAATAGCAATCCATGATGGGATTCCGGCGGGCTGTTCGTGTGGACTAGCGGTAGAGGCCGAACACTTGGGCGGCTCTATGCAGAACTACTCTCCTTAGACGGTCAAAGCGTCGATCTTTTAGATCAACCAAGGTAACCACCGTCTACTACTTGTTTGTTTATTGCTTAAACGAAGTCGATCTTGGGTCGATAGGAAATAAATTTTTGAATTCCGCTGCGTTCCCGCGTAGATTTCCTAACAGTGGTATCAGAGAGAGTTTCGAGCTTAAGCAATAAGCATGTAATTGTGCGTAGTTAATTTTATCGTTTAAATCACGTAATTAAAAGATGAAAGATTTTTGATTTGCAAAATTGATACACGAAAAGAAAAGCAGCCTGCTGCCGGCAGTCGGCCGGTCAATACTGGCGGATCTCCAAATTTTTGTTTTGTGTATTTTGTGATTCAATATTGTTCATAGTTGTGATTAATATCTCCTTTGTTTAGTTGTGTCATGTGGCTAACCAATGGTTCAAATAGTTTGGGCCATTGGGATGCCACATGACATTAAAATAATAATGGTCTTTCCAAACTTTGTTTGGAATAGGCCTAGGCCCTTTCCAAATATTTGATTTGGGAAAAGGCCTAGGCCTAGGCCACTTCCAAAATTTTGATTTTGAAAAGTGGCCACGCCTAAACCAAAATTATTTGGCCTTTCCAAATATTTGGTTTGGAATTGGCCTAGGCCCTTTTCAAATATTTGATTTGTAAAAGGCCTAGGCCTAGGCCACTTCCAAAATTTTGATTTTGGAAAGTGGCCAGGCCTAAGCCAAATTTGGTTTAGGAAACCAAAGGCATCCCTTTTGATTACGAATTGATGACGGTCAAATTATACCCGTAAAAGTCATCAACGTTGACCTTAAATCGAGATTAATAATATATATTTCATATTAAATCACATGTTTATATTTATTATTTAATGTTAAGTGATTATTAATATGATATTTGGTATTTAGCCGTTTTCATTATTAAAAGCCGATTTATTGTGCGATAAATGCTGATTTTGTAGATCACGACAAATCGAGAGGATAAATGTCATTCAATCAATGGATCTCAAGATAATAAGAAAGGAAATCGGAGCATTAATCAAGAGATAAATTAGAGAAATCAGATCAACACGCAAGCGTGGAGTGGGGAGCAAGATAGACGAGAAAAACGATTAACGTGTGCAAATGTTAGGTTCGGTCGACCGAGCCTATAGCTTCGGTCGACCGAGTGTCAGCTCTCGGTTGACCGAGTGTCAGCTTCGGGGCGGTTTCCGGCTTATATCGTGCTTATCTTCTAGAACCACCCTAAGTCGGCAAAAACCTCTATATAAGCAAGCAGCTACGAGAATTGTAACATACACCTACACACCTTGAATACCTTAGAATATCATTCAATAAAATCACTCTATTCATATCTTGATTCAATGTAGTTTATTGAGGGTGTTTCCAGCAATTTAAGGGCTGCATTATGTAAGCCTTTATTTTCTGTTTCTTTTCTTTTAAGTAATTAATTCCCCCCAATTATGCTTTATTGTTTGAGTTAGTTAATTCATAGCTAGATGATGTAGATCTAGGTTATGTCGTTATGGATGTGGCGAACCCTTGTCTATGAGGATCCCATAACCTACGTCATACACTTAGTTTCTATCCATGAATCTGCATTGTTTAATTAATGTGTATCTAAGTTAGTTTATATGAATGCTTTACGAATTACTGTTTAATCTGTTCTGTATGATGAAACGCTGAGAGATACGTTCAGGGATGTAATCTGGGGACGAAATTGATTCGGGTGACCGAATGAGTTCACTCGGTCGACCGAGCCCACCTATTCGGTCGACCGAGCCCTGTTTTATCCGTTAAATAGCCACGTCTTTATGGTTAGGTTAACTTAATAGAATTTATCATCTCAGGAGGTATGGCTATGGCTACGTTACTCGCTTAGTTTAATTAAAACGTGTAAAAAGGAAATACCAATATAAAACTCTTAGGTAGGCTCATGAATTGATCTTCGGACGTTCAGCGTTATCTAGGTAGGTTTATATTCAGGAATTGCATGCACCTGCTTATACGTACGTCGTAGATTAGCATGAGACTATAACTTGGTAATTGCTAGTTGGACAAGAGCTTGAGTGATCGTTTAGGAAGTACGCCTAACCACAGGAATGTTGCCTAGACGAGGTGTACGATTAATATCGGCATCCTTAGAGTCGTAAGCGTGTGAGTTATATGAGATGGAGGCACTAAAAGGCGAAGTCACGTAACAATATCACAGTGATTTAGTGACTTACCGGTGCTAAGTCAAGTTGAAGAGGATGACTCCCGTAGCCAATCTAAGATAGATACAAACGGATTGACAGTTAATAAGTTCAGTTTATTATATAAATTATCTAGGTCCAAACGATAAAGACTATAATTGGGGAGGTTAATTACGTTGTGTCGAGTCAAGTCTTTACCTTTCTTGTCTTATGTTGGTCGTAGACCGCCTCTATGTCCTTGACATGTTTAATTAATTGTTTGTATATAAGATGATCCACAATTGGTTCCCTGTGGGATCGACCTTGATTCACTATAGCTATACTACGATGGGCCTAGTCCTCTTGCTAGTACTGGTTTATGGTGGTCGAGTATATTATAACCTGATTGACCCTGATCACGAATCAAAAGGAAAGAAACAAAAGAGAAAAAATTTTAATTTTGATTTATTTTGGAATAGTTCTAATTAATTAAAATTAAAATTAAAATTAAAATCGGTTTAAAATTAATCATTAATTTTATTTCGATTAAAATCATTTAATTAATTAAATGTTAATTAGTTAATTGATTGGATAAAATTATTTAATAGATTAAATGTTAATTGATTAATTAAGACGCAAGTAGTTAAATTTTAATTTTATCTTTTTCATAAGATTTTATTGTATGGATTAGATATAGTAGATATAATATGATTATATGGACCCCGATTGATCATGGACTCGACCGATAGGATAGATGTGAATGATTTAATTTTTCTGTTGGTTTAAAAATTGTCCTAGGCCGTTATGAAGAACATGACCACAATATACTTAGGGTTTGCAGCAGTGTATTATTTACAAGCACAAAGCAAGTAATAAGGTGGGATAAATTCTGTCATAAAAACAATTACACAAATTGTCTTTCGGGCACTACACCTAACAAATGGAAGCTTTTTCAAGTCACTCTCAGAAAAGACTTTCTTCGAGGATGACTTGACAGCTTTGTCTTCCAAGTCCTTCCACCTCACCACTTTTTCATTCTTCTTACTAGTCAGGGGGTCAGCCTCCTGACTCTTACTTGATTGTTCATTCCTCAGGGGTTCAGCCACCTGAGGACTTCCAACTCTTTCACCTCTCAGGGGATCAGCCACCTGAGTATTCTCTTGCAGCCAAGGGGAACGTAGGTGCTCGACTTCCCCTCCTGCCTTATCACTGGCAGGAGAGGTTAGTGGTTTCTCTGGTGAGGGGGACCACTCAGTTGAGTACCTGACCTTAAGTTCATCGCAATGGCCTCTTCTCTACCGTACGGAATTGAAGGTACCAGGTCAGTGCATTGGCTATTATTCGAATCAGCCAGAGCAACTTGACCACCCTTTGGATTCTTTTCTGTGAAGCTGGACAACTGCCCTGGGGGTCTAGAAGCTAACTGTTCAGCCAATTGCCCTATTTGCCTCTCAAGATTCTTGTTTGTGCTCATCAGGAGTTGGATGTTTTTATTTTGCTCCTCCCGAAATGAGCTCCATTCAGCTTGGATATCATTCGAGTGCAAGGGGCCTTGAGATTTTTGGAACTTCTGCGGATAAGGCTGGCTGGACCGATTCTGAAATGTAGAATTAGAATTGTTAGGCCAATTCTGACTGAACCTTTTCTGATTGGAAAAATTGGAGTTCTGGTTTTGGTTGTATGTAGGGTTTCGATTGCAGTTTTGATTTTGATTAAAATTCGAATTTGGATGGAAATTTTGATTCTGACTAAAACCCTGGTTTTGAGGATTACTCTGGCCAGAGAATTGATTATTAAACCTCTGATTGGACTGGCCAGAGAAAGCGTTTACTTCAGCAATCTTTCCGTTCATAGGACAGAAACGAGATGTATGCCCCATATTGTCACAGTTCTGACATGTGACTGGATTATACTGTCCATTGTCATGAACAGTATTAACTTGATACGCAGAGGGGGAGACAAATTGACACTGGCCAACCATATGGCCAATCTGACAACAATTTTCACAGTACGGAACTTGAGAGTTCTGTTGAAAGGAAGAATTCTGATTGATCGGATTAGGAGAAATTTGAGAAGCTGCCATCTGCTTTTGCAAGTTGGCGATCAGACTTTGCATATTCACCTCCTCGATCTTGGGAAGAGGGGGTGCTTGGATAGCTTGATATGAGGGGGCATAATTGTATTTGGCAATATCCTCGAATAATGCCCAACCTTCTTCAGGTGTTTTCTTTAAAAATGCCCCACCAGAAGAACTATTGACCATTCCCTTCGTGAGCTCGGTCAATCCACTGAAAAAAGTATTGACTTGCCTTTGTAACGGCAAGACATGATGGGGACACTTTCTAAGAAGAGAATTAAACCTCTTCCAACACTCGAAAAATGACTCATTTTCCTTCTGGCTGAATGTGAAAATATCACTTAAACATTGGGCTGTCTTAGAAGGTGGGAAGTATTGACTCAGGAACTCTTTCTCGAGTTCCGCCAAGGTAGTGATGGTTTCAGAAGGGAGAGAGTGGTACCACTCTTTTGCCTCCCCTCGTAAGGAAAATGGAAACAGTTTAAGCTTTATAGCATCCTCACTTACTCCTTGGATGCGAGTTGTACCGCATATCTCTAGAAACGTGTGTAAGTGAGTATGAGGATTTTCTGACTGAAAACCATGAAAAATCGATGCATGCTGCATCATCTGGATAAGTCCAGGTTTCAGTTCAAAGATAGGTGCATTGATGGTTGGTAGAACGATAGCCGGGTTGACCCTGACTTCGCCAGGCATGGCGTAATCAGCCAACGTACGTCTGTCTTCAGCAGCCATAATGACTATATTTTCGATCTCTTGAGCTAGATCTTGCTCGATATCTCGATCGACTGTGTTCTCTTCGTCAGGGAGGTCCGCAAAGCGGAGCCTTCTCCTGTTTGGTCGGACTATGGTCCACTCGAGGTCAGGGGTATAGAGTAGTGGCCCCTTTTGACTCCGAGTTTGCATAAACCGAAACCAAAATCTAGTTGTCTAACGAGAACGAACAGAGAGGGAAAGTGGTGGCAGACAGGCCAGACGGGCATCCAAGTTACTGGACGGGCGGCTGCCTGGAGAATGAACAGGATGGGAGTCTGGATAACCGGACGCTCGTCTGACTGGGTAAAACACGAACAGAGTTATAAAAATTTGACCGGACGGGCGTCCACTACCCCAGACGCCCGTTTAAATGGAACAGAAGTGAAACAAAGTTTTTTACCTTACGAAAAACAGAAACTAAAAACAAAATATCTAAATTAAATGACTAACGAAAATAAAAACTAGACAACCGTCCGGTTCCCCGGCAACGGCGCCAAAAACTTGTCTCGGATTTTATCTAAGAAAAATAAACAAGTAATAAATTTATAAATCCGGTATACCCCAAGTGTAGGGATCGTAGTATAGAGGTTGATACCGGGTAGATCTTACGGGGAATCGGGGTTGCTTAATCTAGTTTTTATTATCTAACCTAACTATGTCACGATTACTACTAAAAAGATACGAAAATAAAACAGTAAAGAACTAAAACGAAAAACGAAACTAACAACAAGAATAACTGGACAGAAGATCGAGATCTAAAGACATGAAGATATGGTTGCGAACAAAATTATCTAAACTAAATCTATTATGAAATAAAGATTGTAAATTTTCTAAGCAGTTCAAGTTCAAGTGATTTAATCAATAATTTACGAACGAATGAGCTATTGATCCACCTATCCTACAACAATCAATTTCTATCTCGATTATCTCGTGATTTCTAACCAAGTTGTGATTCACCTAGCCAAGGTATGAACTCCTAATTTCTTAGACAAGTTCGCCTATTAATCTTCTATCTTTCGAGCCTAAAGATTAACGCTTTCTAACCCAAGGTGTGAAATTTATAAGTTTCTAACCTAGAAATCCAACCTAATAACTCTCGTTATTTAGATCAAAGATCTACTCTTTATCATGGCGATCTAGGGTTTAACATGATTCTCATCAATATAAACAATCAACATGCAAAGATCTTTCGATATAAATTGCGTAAATAACATGATAAACACGATAAAGAGACAACTTGAAATAAATACTCACAAGACAATCGAGAAACGAAACTGAATTGTTGATCGGATGGCTTCAAAACGCTTGTTCAAGAGAGGTCTAGCCTCTTAACATCACATTGAAGTTCGAAATACTTGAATAAAAATACATAAAGCTGTTTGATCTAAACTAGAAATTTAAAAACATAAACTCTGAGTAAAAACTAATGAAAATCACAGCTAGGCCGCCCCTAGGGTTTAGGGTTCGAATAATGATGATATTATGTGGAGAAAACGCAGCCTTTTTATAGATTTCTGAGGCGGTTCAGCAAAGGCGGTTTAAGGACGCCCATCCAAAGAATCAAACGCCCGTCCAACCTTCAATGCAAACTTCGAATCGGGCCGAGTCATGGTCAGACGTCCGTCCTTCTTTAATTTGGACGCTCGTTCAACAATTTAAACAAAACTCTGAATCAAAATCTTCAGCCTGGACGCTCGTCCAATATGCCAGACGCCCGTCCAACTGGACGGGACTTGAAAGCTCGTTCAATGGACTTGAAATTCGATTTCTCCATCTTTATCTCTTTTCTTCTATTCAAATCTTCCTTATCTCTTTTTCATCAATTAAATCCGACATTTATCTTCACTTAATCATCTTTTGAGCCGCAATTATGCATCTACAAGTCATTAAAAACATCGCAAAATGTAATAATATCCAAATAAACATAAAATCATCAATAAGACACATAAATTAACCAATTTTGCGATTAAACCGTTTAAAACTCATTTGCTCAATAAATCAATTAAACACTTAATTTCTATGCGAATTATACGAATATGGAGAGAATTGTTACAAAATATAACGATATAAATCATATAAAATCACCCTTAACACTACCTAAGGCTACGTCAGCCATGTTATTTTGAATTTTCAGCATGATTTCCACTACTAGAGTAGTTTTTGCATGTTTCCTATTCGTAGGTAGTTATTTGCAAAGTTTAAGCCATGATCCCATGATTCCTATTTTATAGGAAGTGGACTAGTAGGTAGTTTATTACTACTTGTATATATATGTTTGATCCATCAATGAAATTTCTCAAGTTTTCCCAAAAATACTATCTCTTCCATAAAAGTTATCAGTGGTATCGGAGCTATATTCTCAACCGCAGTTGGAGAAAAGATCCATGGCAGAAACAAATTTTGTTCAGGCTTCCATCCCAAAGTTTGATGGACAGCATTATGATCACTGGAGCATGTTGATGGAGAACTTCATGCGTTCTAAGGAGTAGTGGACCATCATTTAATAAGGAGTGGCTGAACCAGCAGGAAATCAACCCCCAAGCGAAGCTCAAAAAGCAGATTTTGAGAGCAAAAAACTCAAAGATCTGAAGGCCAAGAACTATCTGTTTCAAGCAATAGATAGAGCTATCTTGGAGACCATTCTCAGTAAGGAGTCATCAAATGATATATGGGATTCAATGAAGAGGAAGTACCAAGGGAATGCCAGAGTGAATAGATCACAACTACATGCCTTAAGAAGAGATTTTGAAACCTTACAAATGAAAGAAGGTGAATCTGTCTCAACTTACTGTGCCAGAACCATGGAAATCTGCAATAAAATGAGATTTCTTGGTAAAAAGGTGGAGGATGTAGCCGTGGTGGAGAAAATTTTGAGATCACTAGTCTCAAAATTTGATTATGTGGCATGCTCCATTGAGGAGTCAAAAGACATTGATGCTTTGTCTCTTGATGAATTGCAAAGCTCTTTGCAAGTTCATGAACTGAAGATGAAGAGAGGATCAGCAGCATCCAATGAAGAGCAGGTCTTGAAGACCACTGCCTATAATAGCAATTATAAGGGCAAGGGTAGAGGCAGAGGAAGAGGTAAAGGGAGAACTACCAGAGATTCTGACAGTAGGGACAACTCTTAGGCATCCAAGAATGGAGAGGGTAGAGGTACTGCAAGCAAAAATAATGTTGAATGCTTTAGGTGTCACAAACTTGGACACTACCGGTCAGAATGCTACACAAAATTGCCAGCAGACAAAAAGAAAGGGACTCAGCAGAGTCACTTTGTTGACAAGGAAGAGGATGAGACTCTACTGATGACTACTCAGCATGAGCAGACTTCAGCACCCCAAGTATGGTATCTTGATACAGGATGCACTAATCACATGTGTGGTAAGAAGGCATCATTCGCTTATTTGGATGGATCTTATCATTCAAAGGTGAAATTTGGAGATAACTCCTCAGTGAATGTGAAGGGAAAAGGAAATATATGCATCAGATCCAAGAATGGGACATCTGAAACCATTTCTAGTGTGCTATATGTTCCTGATCTGAAGTGCAATATGTTAAGTGTTGGATAGTTGCACGAAAAAGGATATGAAATTATTCTGAAGAATAATGAGTGTGAAATCAAGGATCCAAGCAAGGGAATCATTGCAAAAGTTCACATGAGTGCCAACAGATTGTTTCCTTTGGAAATTAAGGAGCCACAAGCATGTCTTATGGCAGAATTGAAAGATGCATCTTGGTTATGGCATTACAGATATGGACATCTCAATTTTGGTGGATTGAAACTCTTCAGCAGAAGGAAATGGTTAAAGGACTTCCCCAAATTCAGACTCCTCAGCAGATTTATGGAGAATGCACAAAAGGAAAGCAACACAGGCATCCTTTCCCAAAAGAGAAGGCTTGGAGGGCAAAACAAGTGCTGGAACTCATCCATTCATATTTGTGTGGCCCAATCAACCTATCATCCAATGGGGTTAAGAGATATTTCATTACATTTACTGATGATTTATCTAGAAAAACTTGGGTTGAATTCTTGTCAGAAAAATCTAAAGCATTGATGCATTCAAGAGCTTCAAATTGTTAAGAGAAAAGGAGACATGTCAGTATATCAAGAGTTTGAGAATAGACAGAGGAAAAGAATTTTGCTCAGCAAAGTTTGAAGATTCCTGTACCAGTAATGGAATCAGAAGGGAATTGACAGCAACCTATACACCACAGCAGAATGGTGTATCTGAGAGGAAGAATAGGATAATTCTGGATGTGGTAAGAAACATATTGGCCTATGGAAATGTGCCTAAAAGATTCTGGCCAGAGGCAGTAAGTTGAATTGTGCATATTTTGAACAGATGCCCAATGTTCTCTGTTCAGGACATGACACCAGAAGAAGCATGGAGCTCAATCAAACCATCTGTAAGTCACTTTAAGATTTTTGGATGCATGGCTTATGCTCATATCCCAGATGAAAACAGGAGGAAACTCAGTGATAAAGGGGAGCAATGTGTGTTCTTGGGGATCAGTGAAAAGTCCAAGGCATACAAGTTGTTTAATCCTATAACCAAAAGGATAGTAATCAATAGAGATGTGGTGTTTGATGAACTGAACAACTGGGATTGGGAGGCAAACAATGCTCAGTTCCATCCAATTCAGAATCTGATAGATAAAGAACAGGCTGAGGGCCAGCAGACTCAGGATGAGTAGAGTGAGATTCGGTAGAGTGAGATTCGGTATACTCAGGGTCAGCAGACTCAAGACACTGAATTGACAGCAGCAGCCGGGGGTTTAGCAGACCCATGTTTAGTAGACTCAAGTCATGAAATAGCAGCTGAGGGTTCAGTAGACATACCTCAGAGAACTAGAAAAAGGCCGGGCTGGATGACAGATTTTAAGGTAACAGGTTTACCAAAGTCAGAGGAGGCCACTTATGATGCTCTATTTGCTAGTGATGATCCAATCACTTATGAGGAAGCAGCAAAAGATAGAAAATAGAGGCATGCTATGGATGAAGAAATCACAGCCATTGAAAGGAATCAGACTTGGAGTCTTACAGATCTACCAAAAGGACACAAGACTATTGGTGTCAAGTGGATCTATAAGACAAAATTGAATGAAGATGGCAAAGTCAGCAAGTACAAGGCTAGACTAGTAGCCAAAGGATACAAGCAAGAGTATATGATTGACTACAATGAAGTATTTGCCCCAATAGCAAGAATGGAAACTATCAGACTAGTGTTATCTTTGTCAGCTCAAAACCATTGGAAGGTACATCAAATGGATGTGAAGTCAATCTTTTTGAATGGTAAGCTGGAAGAAGAAGTATATGTGGATCAGCCACAGGGTTATGTGAAGAAAGGAGCAGAAAGCAAAGTGTGCAGGCTTAGCAAAGCCTTATATAGACTCAATAAAGCCCCAAGGTCTTGGTACAGCTGTATTGATTCCTATTTTGTGCAGGCAGGTTTCACAAGGTGTCCATATGAACCTACCCTGTATGTGAAAGTTAACAACAAGGGATGACTACTGATTGCGTGTTTGTATGTGGATGATCTTATCTTTACCAGCTGTGAACTCAACATGATAACAGAGTTCAAGGAAGCAATGTAGACCAAATTTAGCATGACAGACATGGGATTAACGCAATACTCCTTTGGCATTGAGGTTCAGCAGACTAAGTCAAGTGTACTCGTCTCTCAAAAGAAGTATGTGACTGAAATGCTCAGCAGGTTTGGAATGAAGGATAACAATCCAGCACTCACACCATGTGAAATTGGTGTGAAACTTAGCAAAGAAGGAGCAGGTGGTAAAGTGAATTCCACCTTGTACAAGCAGATGATAGGGTGTCTTCTATATTTGACAACAACAAGACCAGACATTATGTATGATGTAAGTGTGGCAAGCAGATACATGGAGTCACCAATAAGGCTGTAAATGAACCTAAGTATTCGATTCGATCCGGAGTATTCGGCTCGAAAAAGCGATTCGGGCTCGTTTCGTGGGTTCGATCTTCGAGCCGAACCTTACAAATCAGATATTCGGTGGTCGAGCCGAACATGTTCGGCTCGGATATCATGAATTCATATACAGTTCGAGCCGAACATGTTTTTTAAAACCGAGGCGAACATGTTCTGATTTTTTTTAAAACCTAGTTCGAGCCGAACATGTTCGAACGGTTCGACATGTTCGAGCCGAACCGAGCTGAGCTTTTTTCCCCAAATACCAGACCGAACCCGAGCCGAATAATGAATATATAAGGCTCGGCCATTTCGAGCTGAGCCGAGCCGAGCCTAAGGTTCGAACACACCGAGCCGAGCCGAACCCTGCCAGGGTTCGGTAGGATTCGGCTCGTTTACAGGCCTAGTCACCATCAGAAGATCACTTAAACTATGTGAAGAGGATACTGAGGTACTTGAATGGAACCATCAATTTTGGCATCAAGTATAGTTCAGCAGGGAAGGCTCAGCTGATTGGATATTCAAACAGTGATTATGCAGGAGATGTTGATGACGGGAAGAGTACATCTGGTTTTGTGTTCATGTATGGCACAAGTGCTGTCAGTTGGTCATCAAAGAAGCAACCAATAGTCACTTTATCTACAACAGAAGCAGAGTTTGTTGCAGCAGCACATGGTGCATGTCATTTGATTTGGTTAAGGAGGATGCTGGAAGTTCTAGGTCAAGTTCAGCACTGGGAATATTATGTACTTTGACAACATTTCAACTATCAAGCTATCCAAGAATCCAGTGTTAAACAACGGAAGCAAGCACATAGATTTGAAGTATCACTTTCTGAGAAACCTATGTGAAGAAAGGATCATTGAGTTGCAGCATTGCAGGAGTGAAGATCAAATAGCTGATATAATGACTAAAGGACTCAAGAGGGATCAATTTTTGAAGCTCAGAGGCAAGCTAGGCATGTGTTAAGTAATCTGAACTGCCAGCTCAGATTAAGAGAAGAAATGTTAGGAAATTTTGTTAATTATTAGTTAATTAAGTTGTTTATTATCTAAGGCTATGTCAGTCATGTTATTTTGAATTTTCAACGTGATTTCTAATACTAGAGTAGTTTTCGCATGTTTCCCATTAATAGGAAGTTATTTGCAAAGTTTAAGCCATGATCCCATGATTCCTATTTTATAGGAAGTGGACTAGTGGGTAGTTTATTACTGTTTGTATATATATGTTTGATCCATCAATGAAATTTCTCAAGTTTTCTCAAAAATACTATCTCTTCCATAAAAGTTATCAGACTTACCTTGTAGGGTGTTGCCCCCCTCGGATCTCAAAAAAACATTATTATGTATGTTGTGTATAATACTAATGTATGAAATGTTATTTTCCCTTAATTGCTAATAATGGGAGCAGAATGTTAGTGTGTCCGGGTAATGTGATATATAGTATCTTTCCCAATATTTATCGCAGGATGTATTATAGTGTTTATATAGTAGTATAAAAATACACTAGTATATAGGTTTCTGATTGCAAATTTTTTTTTTGGATTATCGCCCCTCACACAGAATCCTGCATCCGCCCCTGGTTACAACAAACTCTATATATCCTGGATGAATGTATGTGCCACCATTTTCCTTAAGCTTTCTCTATGACAACAATGCAACAATTGTGACCTACATGAAATTGTTTTGTTCCTTTTTTTTTATTTGATTAGACTCGATCCAAAATCAAAAAACAAAAACCAAAAAAACAAGAAAGAAATATTATTCAATTAATCAAATAAAAAATTTATGAGTAATATTTTGTGTTCCCTCTTTTGGTACTTTGATTAAGCACCTTGTATTGTGACGACCTGGCCCGGCGAACACGATTCATAAGTGTAAATGAATGATGAGTCAAATATATGAGTTGGAAAATATTTATAACTCTTATTTTGTTTAATGCATTTAGAACACTAATTGTTTAACAATATTTTCATGAGTTAATAAGAAGTTTAATTCTATAAATATAGCCTGGTGCATCTCTTAACAATTAAATTAAAGCACACTTTCCATTAAGTGATATCTGAGTATATACTTAAGGCGACCGGAAGCAATGGCCAGGGATACTTACGTTCTTCTCCTCTTTATTTTCCTCATCTCAGGTAATTAACTACTATTTTGCACTTGATCCTTATTATATTATTTGGGAGCGAGAATAAAGAGAAAAAAAAGGAGGAGGAGGAAGGGAAGGGATATACTTCAAGGAAAAAAGTAATGATAGAGGCACAACAAAAATTACACAACGGAAGATTATGTTGTGGCATCCGTTGTGTAATTTTTGTTGTGCCTCTATCATTACTCGAAGGAAAAACAATTTGGGTGATAGGGGGTAAATTCACCCAAGGTTACCCCAAATCTACTATTTGCTAGAGTAAAATATTGGTATAGATATCGAATCAACTATTTTACTATTCCACTGTTTCAATCTCTTTCTTCTCTCACAAAAACGACATCGATAAAATATCAATTGAGATGTCAGAATAATAATGACAAAAAAAGAAAAAAATACGGTAATTAATAATTACGATCTTTTGACATATATATATATACTAGGGGGAGTAACCGTGCTATGCACGGTGTTGCCCCCACCTGGCCGTGTTTGTTCGTATTTTTTTCGGTAGGCTGTTTTGTGTTGTTAACGTCTCTGCTGTATTTTGCTAATCTGTTTTGTTTGTGTTATTGAATTATTCTTCAGGGTACAATATATTACTGCCTGCCCAGTTCTCTCATCTGAGATAGCTTGCTTCTTATCTTGCCTACTGCTCTATTTGATGTATTGATCAGGTAAAAGATATCAATTACCGATTGGAGAAGATTGTTCCCAAAATACGCTCTTCGGATGGTGCTAATTATTCCACGAATGAGATTAGGCCCACAAACAATAATCCCAAAAAAAGCAGTCCAAAGGCAAAAATATTATAAGCCTTCGTTAAATTCGGATAAAAAGTAAAAACAGAAGAAAACAAATGAATCTACAATGTGTACAATTAAAAACAATAGCAAAGATGGCATGTAATCTAATAGGTCTTGTCTTTTTTATGCACTATTTTGTTTTCTAAAAGAAAGGTTCTGTTTTGTTGTAAGAAAAACAAATGGAAATTCCAACAATAAAATAATCAAATCTCATCCATGGGTAAAAAAAAATGACATGAAAGAAATCATAAGTAAAATAAATGATTTTAACCAGAAATACTATACATTCTGTTTAAAATGCCCATCTCCGTTCAGATAAATCCATTAGACAATTCAAATTCTATTATCAAGTGCAGGAACTATGGATACTGCATCTGTCACTTCATTATTTACTAAGGAAGAGTATATTAATTCGACATTTCGACTAATGTTTACATTCTTCAGAATCTTTTATAACATGTAATTCCGAACTTGGTGTCTCCCTACAAACTTTTGTGTACTTTTAGATCTATAATGTTTTCATATTCTGTTTTTCTCTTTATGATGTGATTCAGGTACAAACAAAATAATTGCAAAAGTTACCAGGAAAACCAGCATAGAATGCTGCCATTTTGCATTCAGATGCTCTTTGTGAACCTGGAGCTAAAACTGTGCCAACAATTATATCACCCACCTCTGCAGGGTTTACATTGGTTTTCTCAATCAATGCCTGCGTCAAGACAAAAATATGAACAGGTTGACTATGACACATGATGTATGAGCAGAGACAAAGAATGCAGGATACAGATTTTCGCTTTTTCACAATGATTTTTGCATTTGGAAGAAGATGGGATGACAAATAGCTTTCACATTATAAAAGTGATGATATTTTCAGTGTACATGAATGTTCCAAAAATGCGTGTAATTTCTAAAATCGCAAAACAAACAATTACTCTACATGCTGTCATGTTAGAACTTGAGAAGCTTTACGGTGCAACTGTCATACCAAGTGAAATGTAACTTCATAAAACTCTAATATTCACAATTGGACATGCATATTAAGCCTGTTGTCATCTATCATAATATTGTGATCCATTCTTTACACGTCTTAACATGAATGGAAGAGTCATAACAAGTAGGCAGGCCACTTGGAACAATAGTTGTACTAGGAAAAATGCCTAGATTTTTTTTTCCAATGCAACTAAAACATGGCCAAAACAAGCAAATGTGATCTCCTAACTGAATTGGAATTTGGGTATGAGTAATTTACCCTAAAAATACAAAAAACAAAAACAAAATAATAAAAGAAAAACTTGAAGTGTCTTTCACTGATTTCAATTGCATTCCTAAGCCCTTAATGAGGCTGTAAAAGCATCTGTCGAACTGACCTTGAGAACTGTTGCAAGTAAATCATCTGCAAGGGTATCTTTGAAGTCCCCACGTTTTGATTTACAAAGGGTCATTTTTCCATCATCAATCAACAATTTCTATCCCGGCACCTAAAAGTTACATGGTAAGCCCAAGAATATTAACACTAAGTAACAACTATAACAATCTTTCAACCAGATTAAAGAGAACCTGGGCAATCAAAGAATTTGCAGTTTCTTCAAGCATAGGTCGCATGCCCTCACACGAAACGCATCTCTTGGTTGATAGCTCTGATATAGCAACAAAAGAGTCAGAAAATATTACAAAAAGAATTTACATTATTCATCTCAACATTACAGCTACATTAAAGATTCATGATCTTATGAACAAATACAAGATGAAGATCAGGATGATGACCTGCATTCAACAAACAAGGATACTATGTTGGTGAGAGTTCTAGATCCCGAAAAGGCCTGAATGAACAAGTGTCGTAATCAATTATTCCAGGTGCAATATGATGAATATAGTCTACAAACTAAACAGTATGCATATTAGTACTAATCCTTATATGAATAATGGCATCGCAGCATCTCGCACCACGTGTCAAATACACCGAGCAAGGATCAGGATCGACATTTTACCTGCAACATCTGCAGCATTAGCTATAAGCTGCCAGAACTGTAATCCTGTCATGAAAGAATGAACTTTCCATGAACGATGCAGCTTCATTTTTCCATCATCAATCACCAATTTCCATCCCGGCACCTAAAAGTTACATGGTAAGCCCAAGAATATTAACACTAAGTAACAACTATAACAATCTTTCAACCAGATTAAAGAGAACATGGGCAATCAAAGAATTTGCAGTTTCTTCAAGCGTAGGTCGCATGCCCTCACACGAAACGCATCTCTTGGTTGATAGCTCTGATATAGCAACAAAAGAGTCAAAAAATATTACAAAAAGAATTTACATTATTCATCTCAACATTACAGCTACATTAAAGATTCATGATCTTATGAACAAATACAAGATGAAGATCAGGATGATGACCTGCATTCAACAAACAAGGATACTATGTTGGTGAGAGTTCTAGATCCCGAAAAGGCCTGAACAAACAAGTGTCATAATCAATTATTCTAGGTGCAATATGATGAATATAGTCTACAAACTAAACAGTATGCATATTAGTACTAATCCTTATATGAATAATGGCATCGCAGCATCTCGCACCACGTGTCAAATACACCGAGCAAGGATCAGGATCGACAATTTACCTGCAACATCTGCAGCATTAGCTATAAGCTGCCAGAACTGTAATCCTGTCATGAAAGAATGAACTTTCCATGAACGATGCAGCTTCATTTTTCCATCATCAATCACCGATTTCCATCCCAGCACCTAAAAGTTACATGGTAAGCCCAAGAATATTAACACTAAGTAACAAGTATAACAATCTTTCAACCAGATTAAAGAGAACCTGGGCAATCAAAGAATTTGCAGTTTCTTCAAGCATAGGTCGCATGCCCTCACACGAAACGCATCTCTTGGTTGATAGCTCTGATATAGCAACAAAAGAGTCAGAAAATATTACAAAAAGAATTTACATTATTCATCTCAACATTACAGCTACATTAAAGATTCATGATCTTATAAACAAATATTCAAAAGCATCACGTTTTTAATTCGATGAAGATGTATCAATTCTTTAAACAGATTAATCATCCCTACAAGATTCATAATACTAAATTGCTACCAACAAAAGACCATCCTTCAGTGCAACATAAACATTCTCATGACAATCAATCAAATGGCTGGAAGAAAAAAAATCCATTGAAAAGGAACCAAATTACATCTAATTAAAACTGGGCATATGCCCATTATAAAACTCTTTCACACAAATACAACCATAAACCTATTAATCTGAGTAGCTACCCACCTGTCCACAATCTACAAACAAAACAGAGAAAGAAGAAGAAAAATAAAAGTAAAAATAACATCAAAATCAGAAATGGGCAATCCAATGCATGATCAAACGAGGGATTTCAGGAACAAATTCATATTACAGAAAAAGAAATAATTGAACAAGAAAATTAATGATGCGATTAGCATAAATAATTTTACCGTCCATAGCTAAGCTTATGCAGAAGCTTTACAACAGAGGTTTTAGCAGCGAAAAATCTGTACACAACATGCAATCCAAAAAAACATGAAATCAATAAAGCATAAGCCAAGAAAACATGAAATCGACAAAGGAGAATCTAAAGCTACCATCTTGCTGGAACAAGGTTGCTTATGCAATCCAAAAAAACATGAAATCGATAAAGCAGAATCTAAAGCTACCATCTTTCTTGCTGGAACAATGTTGGATAAGCAAGAAAACCACCAGACAAAGATGCAAACGAGACAATGAGCACCAGATTGTTCCGTAAAAAGGATCGAGAGCATGAAACACAAAACGCAATCACCAGCTAACGAACCTGCAGAATCAAAATTAAGAAGGCTGGATGATCATTACACTACAAAAACAATCACAGCAACAACAACAATTCAAACCATGGAAAATCAAAGCAATTAGTCGCAGAAGATGGGTCTCACCGAACTCTGAAATCAACACCGCTGGAAGTGGAAAATGCTCCATGACCGACTCAGAAGCTTCTATTTATAACCAAGGAGCTCAGGGCGGTGAGAAAAAAAGATAGTGGAAGCTAAGACGTGGAGTCTGGGCGTTGGAGAAGAAGGCGGTGGAGAAGAAGGCGGTGGAACAAGGTTAATCGTTTAGAAATCCTGAGGTTGAAGCTATAAATGTAAATCCAACAAACAAGAACAGAGATAATGGGGATGGTGATTTTGTGTGATTAAGACTGAGCCTGAGAGTTAGCTTCTCTCAAGTTGCCTACGTATCCAATAGCTAAATTGGAATCAAGTCATTCGTAGTTCCTTAGGGTTGTTTATATAGGGAGGCGTCTCACCCCTTTTCTTGATAAACAAGTCGTATAATCCTTAAACCCTAAGGATCGTCACGTGTTTATCTCTCACAAAAGATAATTATGATTATATTCGAATTATGGGATTTCCTTACGGTAATCCAGGGATTCTCCTCTAATATAGGCACATGTGTTATTTATCACTTAAGGAAAGAGCCAGTCGGCCTTTGACGGGCTCCTCCTGGGGTAAGGTTTTACTACCTCCAGACTAGACCGAGCTGCACTGCAGTGCGGTAGTCGGGAAGGTCATGCACAGACTTCCCTCCTGGGGTAAGGTTTTACTGGTGTGGGCTCCTGGCCATAAATGCTTCCTTCTTATCTTTCTCTCTCAATCTTGGGATGTTATAAGAGTGACACGTAGTCAGGTCTATTTCCACCATCGTCATAAGCCCCCCAGGTCCGGCCAGACTGCCTAGGAGCTGGGTAGACCTGAGATCAGCTCGGACGTCTCAAAGTAATATACTTACCATGACACGTGTCCTTGCTACCGTTTAGACTGCCGTATTAAGTGCGTGAAACGAAGCGTCGTGACACAATAATGGGGCGGTTATTCCAAGACTTCTTTTTGGGGTTTTATAACTCCTAGTCTCATCAATCCTTTCAGACGTTACTCTTTAAATCAAGTGTGAAGTCGGGACGGTTGCCATTCTATTCTTCCATTCCTTCGATTTCTCAAG